>JAHQIW010000965.1:0-69122 GCA_019055375.1 Parelaphostrongylus tenuis | reverse complement strand
CGAGATACGATAGGGATAAATAGTCAACATGCATAGCACTCCTACATGTCACGAATATCCCCCTCGAGCTTTGATGTCGATTGCGGCTGAACACAGAGGAAAGATAATCGATGAAGGGTGTGCGAAGTTCATGAGAATTGCGTGCACGCCTATAGTAACGCAGCGAGCTAGGTATAAAGGGTGGCGGATAGAGTAGACTCTGGCAGATTTTTTTTTTTCGCGAAGAGGGGTCCAAGGCAGGTACGCAAGATTAAAAGAATCGTGAAGTAGCACTGTTCAGGGACAATTCGGAACAGGATTAAGCACCCGAACAAGCCTGATCATAAACCCCAGGATAATACGAAAAGATTAAATGAAACCTAGGCATTTTTCGCTAAATATTAACAAGATGTTCTGGTGATTTCATCATTTGTTTGTTGCGTAATCTAAAAAGGAGAGTGTTCCTAAGGGTTGAACTACTACCTATAGCCATCGATTTACCACCGCAATGAAAATGAATCTGTGTCACGGTTGATACAGACAGTGATTACCTTTTAACAAAAAAGGGAGATTGAAAAAAGGACATGGTACGAAGAAAATAAAGTATTTTGCTGTTATACAAGGAAACAGGGCCATGTGAACAGCACGTCAACATAAGCAAAGTCAACTAAAGTCACCTTTTTTTATCAGAAAATTTAAGCAACCGCGTTCAGTTCTGCAGTTGATGGCATTCACTTCAAACGTAGATTGGTGATTTTATCTTAGGCGGCGATAAATAAATACTCGACCTCACTCGCTGGACAAGATTTTTTCATAGGAGTGTGAGTAGTCATTCAAAAACTTAAATCTCTGGCTAAGGCCGTATATGGCCAGTTTTTCAAAACACCCTTTAAGAACAGAACGCTGTGAAATCCAAAATAAAATTATGTTCCACACCCTCCGCGCTCTTTCATTTTTCTCACCTGTATAACTCGCTGGGAGCACAAAAAGCAAATGACTTTGTGGAGAAAGTTTCATAGTATCTGAGTGATTTCTACGGAGAAAAGTTCCCAATCGAAAACAAGTTGCACCCCACACATCTAACTCCTGTCGATCGATCGCCCCGCCCCACCCCTTAGTCCATGAGTTGACCGCTAAACAAGCTCGTCGAATTTGTGGAGCACAATCATATTTTTTCTACTACATTGCAGTGAAACGGTCTTTTACGGAAAATAAGCACAGCATTAAGACGAGTGAATCCGACGCTATCGAATGATTACTAGTAGTCTACAGAAAGAGCTCTGTTTGGCGAGGTGTAAAGTGCAGCGTTATCAAAAGATTTTTTCCCAAAAAGCAAACACATTCTCGAATTTCTCGGGACTTGTGCTATCGTAAGAATATTAGACTTGAAAGAGGATGTTACTCTAGCGAATTATAAAAGATAAAAAAAAACACGCGATCGTGTGAAACATGATTTAATTTTGGATGTTACAACTTTATAAAGGGATGTTTTGAAAAACGGCCATGTACAATCCTAGCCAAAGACTTAGGTCTTTGAATGACTATTAACATTCCTATGAAAAATCCTGTTCAGCGAATGAGGTCGAACATTGATTTATTGTAGTTTCACATATAAGCACTCGTAGATTTATATTACCAGATTTTCTTACACGGTACTGATGATTAAATAAAGCCAGTGTACGGTTTTACACGTGATGAGGCGTTAGAAAAATGCTGCTATGTCGTAAAATTGACATCTTCTTCTCTCAGTCTCAGAGTGAAAAGCTTCTCGCAAAGTCATGTGGTCAAGAAATTGAATACCCTCAAAATTATCTGAGTAGGTTCCGTAAGAATTTCAAAACTCTTTCTCGCCGGTATATCGAGACGAAAGAAGGTTGGTGAAACTTTTTCCTTGGATTAAATTGAGGGATTTAGACACTTTAGGCTACCAAAATGAAATTTACGAGGTACAATGATAATGGGAAATAATTTCGCTTCGAGATCACCTGGAAAAGTGCGAAAAAATTAATACTGTCAGTGTAAATATCGCACATATTTTTTTATAGAAGATGTTTTTCGCTCCTGAATAGGTAGAATTTATCTGAGCCCCCCCTCCTGATCATAATCAATTCTGGATACTATCATCCACAGGTATTTTTTCACTAGAATATTGTAAATAAGAGTAGAACGGACGCAAAGGTCTTAGAAGGAACGTTAGTTTTCAAGCCTGCAGAAGTTTTTGATTTCTTAGTTTCTGTCGATTTCTTGAGCCCTATGCAAGTGAATCATGAAGTGAATATTAAGATATTACGCGAAAACGAGAGAACAGATTTTACACTTACAGCAAAGGAACCAGGATAATTTTTACACCTCTAACAAAGGTACTAAGTGCAAGCCGCTGTTTGCATATTTTCACTTTATTACTTAACTACCGTCAGTTTCGTCTGGAAAGCTGTCCTTACTACTTGTTCAGAAATTCTTCCATGACCTTGACCTCCATGGTTTTCAACTTTTCCTCTTTGTTTCTGTAGTTCGACTTCATATGCTGTATCCCAGCAATTTTTTCACTTGGTTCTTATGGGCTGGGCTTTCCGTTTGTTCACAAAAGTCTCTGGCTGAACAAAGTCTTATTAGAAAAAAGTGGGATAGTTCTACAGACGCTTTCAAAGATTTCACCACGAGCGATGTTTTGTCTTTATACCGAACTAGGTTATTCTGAGAAAGGTCTGCTACAATTTTTTGGCGACCAGAGAGAGATGGTAGGCTAGACTGTAGAGGTGAGTTAATCAAAGAACAGCGTGTATTGTACCGTATCTTCAGCCCTTACTTTGGAAATAGATTTGCGAAACAAGACTGACAAATTAAAAGAAATTGAATTTTAAAAATATATTTGCAAATGGATTTTGATGGAACCGCTCCAGACTCTTTAGGATTTGTCTTCTTCATAGATTTTACAAACAAGAAATTCCAGCCACAGTGGGCGAGTATTTTAGTGATACATGGCTGAAAATTTCCCATCATAATGGACGGCTCTGAAAAAGTTGGAATAGCCAAAAGATGGACGAAATGCTTCATTCAAAGTGGTCAATTCCCACATAAGAAGCAGTGTTATCAATGCGCTTTTCGTTTAACTCTTTTTAGCTGTACTATGATATTATACCATACATCCAAGAATGTTTAGAGGAAAAAATTAGCATATCATCAGCTTTGAATATCTTTCAATATCTTTGGACGTGTCAAGAAATAGTAATGCGTCTAAAGAAACATTCTTTTATCATCGGAAGAACACACAGTAACATTTATGCAAATTTCTCCATAATGTCGTAAACAATTCTGACGAACACTTCTTAAAATTAGCTCTTGGATAGAAATGGAATCTAGAGGAATTTATGTGACAGACGTTATGTGCTTTTCTGAACTATGTTGCCATAACACTTCCTTATGGAAACGCACTTGTTAGATTTTTCGGGTTTAAATAAAAATAAATAAATATCTTTGTGTTTTGTTTTATACAAGAAGTAAACCATAGAAGAAACATCTAACTGCGGTAGGAGTTCTTTCAATTAACAAAACATGGATTATTTGCCCCTCAGGAAAAGTTTGAGTCTATTTCAAAGATAAACTCGTGTAATAAATCATTCCATAACTCCTATCAATCACACTGAAGTGTGATTGTTGATAACAATCGATGGGGCTGAAGCATGGCCGACAGGAAGCGAAACCAAGGACTTTGGTTGGTATGGTGGATAACAAGTGGAGCTCTGGAAAAGGAAATCGTGGGCTCGAGGTCCAACTGAGAATATGGACTTTGTTCATGACTAAAAATCTTTGTAAATGTATCCGAAATCATATCCTTCAGAGAAAAAAATCAGAAGCAGTAAAATAAAGGCTAAAACATAAACTCCTGCAGTTTCGTATAAGCCGTATAAGCAGATGCGATCCAAAATATGGAACATTTCATACAACTCTTCCAATTTCAGCTTCTTCAACATGTAATTGTCACTTTCTGTATTTCACATCAATTATCTAAAAGTCAAGTTTGCCGTCTAAATTTATTTTCTATGATTTCATACCTCGTTTTTAATCATTTTCACAAGTTATTCACAGCATTCTCGCGATTTCACGTCAATTTTTCATGCAATATAAGATAGTGCACAAATCTTAGAAGACTAAAATCTCTTCACACTGAGAAACTGCCAGCTTTGACTGCTAGATCAGTTGTAGATGAGAAAAAAAGATAAACGACGGCCTCTGGAAGTATATGAAAAAGGAGACAATTAAAGGAGAAGTCACCAAGAGAAAGAGACTGCATTATATGAGTTCTGTAATGGGAATTTGCCCAATACACATCGGAAAACATTTATGATGATTATCATTGCTACTGATCAAAATCATGGTGATCACCTTTGGAAAACACACTAGAGGATTTTGTGTAGAAGATGAAATGAACAAGGATTTCGCCACGAAGCAGATAAAAGTTCATAAAGAGAGAATGAAGAAAACATTAGGGTGATATGAACAAAAGCAGGCAACCGATTGGCTTCCGTGAAATTTAACGACGGCCATATGTTCGTCTTTTTCCGCGGCGATTTTACACTTTTCCCGTCGAAATAAACTCACATGGGAGATTAGTTGGCGATTGAATGATTGTCATTGTACGGATTCGTCAGAAAACTTCTAATAAAACTCTTTCAGCTTCATCGATTCATTGGTTAGCAGATCGAGATGTTGGAGCATTCCGCGTTTTTGGAAGATCATCATTAGTTCACTTATTATAATTCATACCTTTGAAAAAGTTACTCAAATTATAAAGTTGGGAAACTTTAGGATGATTGTTGTTCATCGGTTTTTTTCTTAGTGGAACGCTCATATGTTGATAATTTTTAATTAGTTTCATCAACTTGATCTCACTATTGACAAAAAGCACTGTATTTGAAATCCCAAGAAATGCATGAAGAAGAGATCGTGTCCATTGAAGAGTACGATAGAAAGGCTTTGAACTTTTGTGATATTCTACTTTGGTTTCTAGATCACATCAATGATGTCGTAGAAGATATAGTGCAGGGGCTAGAGATGGCAATGACATGCAACCGTCAAAAGTTCAAACACTAGCCAAGAGGAGTTGCTCTCTTGGTGAGTGGCTCGAAACGATTCGATACTTGTGATTAAGTCATTCTAGCACATTAGAAAGGAAAGACGGATGCCCGTCAATGTGCTCTCGAAAGTCCTTGTAAAAAATGATGAGGTAATAGGGACCGTACCTATGAATCTTCGGTCTTGATCGCATATTCACACTTTCTTGATGAGCAAACACGTTGTTGTCAACAAAGCTTTCATACAATCCGTAGTGCCGGGTGATTGATGATGTCGGTCATCGGGAGGAAGGTTGCTGGTTCGATCCCCACAACGATGTTTTACAGCAGACTTTTTAGTGTCGATTAGTGAAGGCTCTTTGGAATACGTAAGCATTCTAGTAAAAGCCCCCCAGTTATTGACAATTCACTACTTTTTGATACGGTACAGATTGTTGAATAAATGGTTCAAATAAATTAATCACTTGTGTTGAGGTGTTATTATAGAGATACGGTGTGTTGGTGACATGGTACATATTGAACTAAAAACAAGAGAAAGCAACAAAATAATTGCTATGAAGCGTTCGGGGAGAGAATCAAACCAGCAGCCCTCTTCCCGATGGTCCCCGCTGAGCACTCGATACGATGGACTGTTCGCCATGCACGAGCGGGTCGGGGCCAGCGAGGTGAGCCGGTCGTACCGAAGGGTAAGGGCGGTTCGGATTGTTTCCAGTGCAAACCGGATATCCCATAAAGAACAAAACGTTGACTGTTAGAAAGAAGATGAGTACTATGCGAACATAAATTGTGATTTATGTTTTTTTTTGATGAGGCCATGAATGTGTTTAACTGAATGGATTGTTTGTCATTTTGACGTTTTAGGCTTCAAAGAAAGTGAAATTGTCGAAAGGTCAGCCAGTATTGTGCTAAACATGAGTGTTGTTGATAACCTCGCGTCTGCTCACTAAATTAGTGATTAATGATGAAGCTCTAATTTCTTATCTCTCTGCTGAAATGTTCGAAACGTACCACTTGGGTCTGATGAACTGGGAGGAGTCTATAAACTCTGACGTGGGTAAGGAACCATTCAAATTGCTCCAAAAGTTTCCCGGAAGAACCGTAACTACGAAGAATGTTGAAATTATCAGTTCCACAATTGACAAGCAATCTTACTTCTAATTCAGGATCTATTAGAAGACTAATCATCACGAGGAGTTCAGGCTTCAATGAATTCCAATGACAAAGCATGAAAATGTACACGCAAAAGCTGGGGAAATTTCCCGGATCATTTGTTTTCATTAAATTTGTGATGTAAACAATGACATAAAAGAGACTGCAAGACCTCCCTAAGGTGAATACGTTCGAGGAGGTTCGAAACAGAGCACAATCGTAGGCTTTTAGTGGAACAGCAATCTCCCGGCCCACTAAGCGAATTCGGAGCATTAACAAGTTGTTTGGGAATCGGTCAATCAAATTAATATCGACAAAAGTTTGACTAAATGCCGAATCCAGATTGGCCTTTTCAAAAATTAGTCGTTTATATTTCTGAGGAATTTCTCAATGTTGTTGCTTTGAAAACACGGTAAATATTGATAATTATTAACAGAGTCACTAGAAATACTAAAAAGGAAGTGTGCAGTGTTGTGAACTGAGGACTTTTGACTTGAAGAGGAAGGAAAACTTGGACTACAACAAAAAAGCTCTAGAACAGCGAAATTCTCGAGAGGTTAAATTCGTTGCAAGCATGTGTTTTTCATGAATTTCATCATGTTTTTTTATAGAGAAGGAGAAAGGATAAAGGTCCAGTGTTGGCTAATCTCTGAAGGATGCGCGATACATTTAACTTCATTAAGTTTTTATAGAGGTGAATAAATGCATTTCTGCCCTATATAACGTTTAGAATATCGCTGCGTGGATATGTACAATTTGTAGCTCTCAAGAAATCAAAAAAACCTCTTCAAGACATTACAATTTACCTATAGCGGATAATGGTTACGTGATGTGTAAAATGTCTGACCAGAAGGAACTAAATGAAGTCAAAATCTTTTAGACAAAATTAACAAGAGCAAATTTTTCGAGACGAGGGAGGTTTGAAACTGAATTTTCTACTACAAAAGATGAACGATGAGGAAAAATAGCACATTTAAAGTAAACATATGCAAAGCAATATTAGAAGAGAAATCTTTCAGTGCAAAACGTCGTGCAATCAATGCTTGTCATTTACACAAAGACAGTCAGCATATGAAATAGTTCATTTACATTGGCAAATATGCTTTGATTGTACAGCTTACTGAATCAGCCAAACCGTTGCTCGACAAGCGTTCATTTCGATACAAAGATAGGGAAATGGATAAGGTAGCACTACGAAAAGGCGTTTACAATAGCGCTAACTGTATGAATTGCGCCTGTCTAGCGAAGCGTAAGTCATTAATTTTGTTCAAAGTGATCATGATGCATTCTGAACAGTTCAAGTCTCTTTTAACTTTATTTGAGCCGTCTTCATAGTTTTTTTTTCACCGTGGGATCCCACTATTTCTGGCATTCGATTCGTTGTTACTCTTCTTCTTGAACAATTTAGAATAGTGGTTGAGCGATTCTACTAGCGATCTCGAGACAGCCTGCTCTGGTGTTCTATAGGGCGATCGTTGTTGAATACTAGAGAGTGTTTGGAGCGGGGTTCAACGCGCACGCTCCGCGACAATGATCACAAGCACTCGGCCACGGCGCCCCGAATCCAAGAATTTAGGCTTGATTCAAGCTTCTTTTAGTTCAAAATTCTGTCTATGGCAACAGATGTTGCCATGTTAGCTGCGCAACACGGTTGTAAATTTTCTCTGTCCCTTTAGACTTTCACGTTAGAAAGAGTCGGCTATGATGTCATTCGACATTGTAGTCGTGCCATCGTTTGTTCCTCTCAATCACAAGTTCAGCGCAGGCATAGAAGTCCGAGAAATCTTCCTGTTGAAGAATTTAGTGCAGCGATGCTGCACGAGGTGCCCAGCCAAGAATCAACACCAGTCAGTATTGTGCAATCGAAAAGTGTATTTGTGCGTCGTGCACGAAAGATACGTGTTCTTGAGTGTTTTAAATAAGCAGGTAATATTTCAGGAAATTTTTAACAAATACATAAGTTTTACATAATTTTCAACGGTGCGATTCGGTCAGATGGCGACAAATTTATATAGCGATCTCATTCGCTGTACAGGAAATTTTCATGGGAGTGTTGGTAGCCACTCTATAGCTAGAGCTAGATCTTTGACTTGAGCCTATAGAGTAGATTTTTCATAATATTCTCTGATAGCATTGTAAAATCTCAAATAAAGTCATGTTTTGTACGTCCACCTGTTTTTTTTTCATATCTCGCTTATATTTCGCTGGACAAAACCCCTTCCTTAAATGGCTAGTCTCATTCTATAGCACAATCTTCGAAGAACTCAAAAATGTGTTTGCTTTTTGAGAAACTCTTTGATCTCTAATCTCCTTAGGTCTTTCGATTTGTGCTCAAAATCTCGCCGGGTACAGCTCTTTCTCTAGACTCTTAGTAATCATCTGATAGCGTAATGTCTCATGATTATACCGATATGCTTATTTGCTGGACATACGATTTAGCATGGAAATAAGTTTCGTTTTATATGCCTGGTAATATTGTTTACAGGATATTCCACAAGGCAGAGGCCGTAGCAGGGAGCGCTGAAAGGGCGGGCGAGGTGAGACGTTACGTTGCGATTTATTTGAGAATTTTCACTTAACTTTGGAAAAAGATAAAATGATTGACCAAGATATAACGATAGTTTCTCTACATATTGATATGTTTTTTGGCTTCCAGCGATTCATGACGCGCCATAAAAAAGAAGGCGAAAGGCGAGTGTGAAACAAAATTCTATTTTGGATGCTACAGCGTTATAGAGGGGTTCTTTGAAAAACCGGCAAAGTGGAGTTGTAGCCAGAGATTTAAGCTTTCAAATAGTCACTAAGATTTCTATGAAAATCTCTGTCCAGCTAATGAGATCGGTTCAAAAATTTGTCGCCGTTAAACCGAATTGCACCATTTCAACTCAGAATTAATGTATTCGGGGCAACTCTGATCTTGCTACTACTTCATCGCCATTATGTCCTCTGTACTACAAAGGTACGGTTTTCCACTTTGATAAGCAGATCAGAATTTGGAATCCCACCCGGATTGAAGCACATCTGGCAATCGTTCAAAAATTCCTATGTGTTACGATGACATTGGTTGTGTTTTCTTTCTGTAGTTCAAAATTAAGTTCAATCACGCGGTAAAAATCAAGTTTTGTGGCTTCACATGATCCACAATTGCATATTCATGAATGCAGATTGCTATGCAAAATATTCGGCTATAGTTAGAAAATATATTTGCGGTTCTCGCATACTGGGGTGCGTACTACCACTACGCTCCCGGCATGGGTAAAACGCAGGTTCAATTCCCAACTAAAGTCTATATTTTATTTGGAATTCTTCTTTCATTTTTCTTTTCAAATTTTAAGCTTCCTTTAGCTATGTTAATTTTTTGAACCATAAAAAAAGTTTAGAGATTTCATAGATTTTTCCACCTGTGTTGACCATAAAGGGATTAGGAACAAATCCCTTGCTCATAAACAACTTGTACTTAGTAGATTCAGCTGTAAACTAGTCTCTTTACAAGCTTAGTAGTCCACGTCAATTTGTTCGACTGGTGTAAACAGATTACCATAATTCAAAGACACGATGGAGTAGGTAGCTCTTTTTATGTTTCTTGAAATTAATCTACTTCCCTGAGAACGTTAGATGCAAGATTTATACTCGAAAACTGCTAGAATGAAAAAAAGACAAACAGAAAACCGATAGGCAGAAAAAAGGAGTTAGCGAACGTATGGGTTCACCCTTATCAATGGTTATGGTGTATTACATCATGTTAAAGCGAGATATTTCGATAGATTTTACACTCGGAAAATCATCCAGTAGATCTTAAATTGGTGTCAGTTCACTCAGTCATTACAGTAGTCCAACATTCAGAGGGAAGCACAAAGATCAGTAGCTTCTAGGCTGCGCAAATACTCTAAACAAATCAACAATTGCCGATAACGGGGCAGAATTCTCTGTTTCTAGAATGCAGTTGTCACTGTTGATCAGTCACAATGAAAACTAGACTTACTATTAAACAAGCTGGTTGTTTTCATTCGAGTTCAAAGCGAAAGCGGCAAAATTTTTAATCATCGATATGAGCGAATGCTTTTTCGACGGAAGCCCGTAAGTGTCCGTGATTTTGACAAAATTTCACCATTTTCCCAAAGATAAAAAAAAGTAGCGTATAGATGCTCTTCTACATAATCTACATTAAATTGAATACATTATTAGTATCAGATTCTTTCAAGATTTTTTGTCAATTGATCAGTCTTATTTTCCTTTCATCGCTGAATACAGTAGGTGCACTACCAAAATCCTTTTCTTTGTGGTTTTACTATCAGTCCGCACTTTAGTTTTGTAGCGTGCCACATTTGTTCTTCTACTTCGGTGTTTACAATTCTGTATAAAAGGAAACCATTTTTGTAGTAGTTAAATTTTCCATTTATTGCCACCCGCTGAATGTCTAAAAGATTGCTAGCAGAGCCAATTAATTTTCTCAATTGTAAGAAATCATGCAAAAATTTTACTTGTTAAGTGGTAGGGATTTCTGAAGACAATTTTTCTTCGGACAAAGATTATCTATTAGGTATTATCAATGGTTGAAAAGCTTGAGTTTTGCGTAATTCAGAAATTTTCTCTTGGTCCTTTGAATTTTTTTAGCGCTGCAGCACTCAAAATAAAATTCTATTCAAGGCATTTTGTCGCGCTGATATTTCGCAAAACAAAAACTTTTCCTAGACTTTCAATAGTCATTCGACAGCGTAAATCTCGAAAATTCCAAAATATGCTTATTTTTAGAGAGGCTTTATATAGCATTGTAGCAGAGAGAATAGATCTACGCTTCATGCAGACGTATTTATCACAGGGCACCTCTTCCTTTAGACAATTAGTACCTATTCAGCAGCATTAATTTCGGAGATTCAACATTGTGCTTATTTTTTGATAAGATTGGTGCTTTTGTAAATCCATAGCGCGATTGATAGATGGCTCAGCGCATTTCTGATGTGGTGTGTGATTTTTATTATCAATAGATTATGTAGAAAGTTCGCCAATATGATTTTTGCAATGAAGCTGCATGATTTTGGTTTTGTTCAATTGCGCTCAATTCTCTTGCGAACTTTTTGGTATACAGCTTGCCTATACTTTCTTTAAGATGGAGCTGACTTCAGAAGAAATTAGCTTGCTACTTATGCACGACTGGCTTGTAGGCGAAAATGTTAGTGAAGTAGCGCGCAAGATTAATGGTGTCTAGGACAATGGTACGACTGCAGAAATGACGGCTAGGAAGTGGTTCGCGAAGTTCAAATTTGGAGATAACAGTGTGGAGGATCAGTCGCGCTCGAGCCGTCCATAGGACGTTGAACGTCAAGCCGAAGGGAATCTCTAATGGCATCACGAATGTGAGCCACGTAGTTCAATTGCTGCTTCAAAACCAGCACCAGCATTCTGTGGCCGACAGAAAACACATTGATTATCGAGGTTGATGGAAAAGACTTTGATTATTAGTTTGTCTTTTGTTCGGAAATCACAAATAGTAACAAAAGTCAAAACTGCACAAAATTTTTACACCCATTTGAAATTTGGGGTAGAATCTACGCTTCAAAAAAACTCTATATACAACGCATGACACTGATGCACCAAGACCTTCTCCACACGCTTTTCATGCATAGGCGAGACTCTCTAGGTTTAGGCATATTAGCGCGTTTTATTTAGCAAAATAGAATGAATTTGGAAAGCATAAGACAGTAAAGCGATAGAATCAAGTCTCTTCTACAACGCAAATACAAGAATCTACAAAATCTCTACAAAATGGAGGAAAAAGTTCTCGAAATTATAACGAAAATCCGCGCGATAACGTGCAACGCGTGTGAAACACAATTGCATTCCTCTGTTATAAAACCGTAAAAAGACCTGTCTATAAAGTAAGTACATTTTTTTTTGCATTTTTCGAAATCCACGCTATCGAATGATTATCAATAGTCCAAGAAAAGGGCTCTGTCTTGAGAGATATTAGCGCGATTACTCGCAATAAAGCGCATCGTGTGCAAAACGGAATTTTATTTTTGGTGTCACAGCGCATTATAGAGACCTTTTCGACAAACGAATACATTTTTTGCATTCTATGAGATCTAAGCGATTGAATGACTGTCGGAAGTTTGATAGAAAGTCTAAGTCCAGCAAAGGAGGTTACATAAATTATGCTTGCCTGAAAACGGTAATGAACCCACACAAACTTTCAATTCAGCTTCTTCTTACCCGACGTTACTGCTACTGGTTCAGAGTTTTATGTGAGTGACTGGCAGAAATATTAAATTTCATCGCAGCCGGATTTGAACAGGACTACCAAAGATAAACGTTTAGCGTATGATATAAAAATGCAACAAAATGGTTCTTGTGTACCAAAAACTCATACAAGTATCACTGATATTAGTATAGTGGACGTGTCTCATATTTCAATTAGAAACCGTCGTAAAAGTTCTCTACTAACGAAAGACAATTCATGGTAGGAGTCTGATCCCACCTGAAGATATCGCAACAGTAACTCAAGCTAAAAAAGCTACCGAAAATGAGAAACACTGGGCTAAGAAAATCAAATCAGTTGATGATATCTGATGTAGTTGTAGCAATGTACATGATTTTTGAACGCAAGGTCAACAAGTTTGAACAGCATGCCATGAGTTAGCTGTGATGAACCTCACAAAGCAGATCGTGACCAACATTATCAAAGATTGCACGTTATACTTGAGATGACGTCACTCGAGAAGAAAAGTACATTGGATTCACAAGAAAACCAAAGCTGAGCTTTCTGTCTAACATTGATAACACAGGAATCGGATAACATTGCCGTTCAAAAAATAAATGAAATGGACGACATATTTGAGAGATGACAATTGTCAACAAATCGTCACATCGTCAGCCGTCGAAAATTTCCGCGATTGATAAAGAAAACACTTCAAGAAAAAATCGCGAAGTACTAAAGCAACTTTTATACCTATAGTTTCTTGGTAGAAAACCGCTTTAGGCAGCGGAATAAGCAAGATTTTGTTTAGAGGACCTTTGCTTAGATGATGACAAAATATCCATGCATCTAGATCTTCGGATTGTGTTTTGCTAAAGCATTGAATGAATTGGTAAGCATTTTCACCATAGCGATCGTCGGCCGGGATGAGTTATGGATGACATTCTAACACTCAGTGCTGACATTCCATTTAAATAAATGGTTTCTTACGCCTTTAAATCAAACACGGCCGTCGATAATTCATACGGAGCCATGCAATCAGCCGAAAACATAAAGCTGAATCCAAAATCAGTTCAAAACAGGATTCTAGACGAAACAGGTGCCTTGGCTGAAATTGAACACGAAGCCAAGAAACTTTAATTAACCACATGGGTAAAAGCCTGATAACTTGCAGCCTCGTCAATTTCGCAGTGCCTTTCGTCTTAGCCAATCCTTCATGAGGGAGAACCTTCTCACATAAAAGAACCGCAGACGCAAAATTACACGCCCAATGAAGTGATAAAATCACCGGACGAGCAGTGTTGTACACTCGATTGTTTTTGGTTGATTTTCGTGAATTAACACACCATTCGTTTGAGTGCTTACTTAAAACCACGCTCAAATTTCAATATGCCTGGTATCATTTTTGAGACGTAGCAGATGGTCTATTATGAGCGCATATACAGTGCAATACACGTGCTTCGATATTTCATGATTACCAGCCAAGGGCAATCGAGTGTACAACACTGCCCGTTTGATGATTGACGCGTGCCTCCAAGGATTGGTTCAGACGAAAGGCAGAATGCAACTGACGAGGCAGGAAGGCCAAAACAAGTGTTTTGCACTGTATGAGTGCCCATGAGAGAACCATATGCATGGCTCAAAAATAACTATCAGGCATAATATAATTTGAGCGTATTCTAAGGAAAACACTCGAAATAAGTCAAATGCAGTATAGTTGATGGGAAATCAATAAATTTCACGGTAAATGAGTACATAAAGAAATCAATCAATAGATAAATTTTCAAGTAACTAAAAAACTTGAAAGAAAGCCGGAATTTACGTGGTTTTCTCTTGTAATATTTGCTGTTATGTGGATATTGCTATATATCATGTTATATGAATTTGACTATTGCTATCTGAACGATCAATGAAAAAAATATGAGAGAAAATCATGGAAAGGGAATGGAAAAAGAAATCCTGAATGGTGAGAGTTTATTGTTCACATTACTATCATTACATTTTACCACCTGAAAATTTGAAAAGTGAACAAGTTATGGTAGAGCCCTTGTTAGAGGCAAATCTTGAAATTTCCACTTCCTGTCATTCCAGTATGGAAACTATATAGAGTTGAGCGAAGTCATTTCGACAAGAAAGTAGGAAAATGATTTATCAGCGAATGTAATATTATCAGTTGAATGACTTATTGCATCGCTGTGACAAATATCTTTCATCAATAGGCATTCTCCTAATTATTACTTTGATCTTCCTTAAATCTTAATTTATTTCCATGCGCTTTGAATCCAATTAAGAATGTATTCTTCAGTCGAAATTCGATGGAAATGAGATTTGGTGTACCAGAATAGAAAAGTAACTCTGCAGTAAATCAAGGCTGAACAACGTTATAAATTTGGACTTCCCCAGTCGCTTTCTTAGTTCAAGCTCTTAATAATCCGTAGTTTCTGAAGTAAGGAAGTAGAAACAAAGTCAAAGTAAAGGTGATGTTCACAACGCTCGTTAATCTCATTGGATGCAGCAAGTCATTACCATCCTATCAAAAAAGTCGTTGCATAAGTGGAATAAATTGAAATAATTCTGAAAGGCACGTTGATTCATTGGAAATGGAAACGGGGTAAAATACTGAAGAATTCTTATCCCGAACCAGCTTTGTTCCACCTAAGCGGCGTGCAGGAAACTTTTGTTGAGTTGAGCGGTTGATTTAGGATAAGTGACTAACGAAGCCTTTCAAAGTTTACAGAAATTATCTTCCCTCTAATGTGTTCTTATTTCGTAGAGAAATCATCGTTGGAATCCATCTCATTTGTCTCTCCTGTTCATTAGTGCAAATATTGGATCAGGGGGCCGTGGCAGAGTGGTTGTGATGCTGGTCGCGGCGCGCATGAAGCCGAGCTTCACCCCTCAACTCTTTCCGGTAGTCAACAACATGGCCCTATGGAGTGCCACAGCAAAGCTATCCTCGAGATTGCAAGGAGATCAGCTCAACTAGTATTTTACGCCGTTCATGAAAAAAGACGGATAACGAATTGAATGTTAGAAGTACTGAGATCAGCACAGTGAAAAAAGCAGAGCATTATGATGACAGATTAGATAAAAAAAAAATATTGAATCAGTAGAAACACGCTTGGATGGCTTACTCCTGATTATGGTTCCGCTCAATCCTCAGAAGACTTTCATGAAATATTTGATGTCTTTAATTTGTGAAGAAAAAAGCAAAGTGAATCACTCGAGGTGGGTGTTCAGACGCCGATACTCCGATTTGTTTTTATTCCTACTTAAGAATTTGTCCTCTTTTTATATTTAGTAGAACGCGGGTCGAACAATTTCCTCTTAGAATCTTGGTAATGGTTACACGAAGGCGTTCTCAAGTGTCGAGACAAGATAGCGCTGAGACATGGGGTGAGAGCCAGCACCTTGCTTATACATAAACTTCCATCACTAACCACTCGTTATTCCAAACCAACTTGAATGGTTAGGATGCTTCTTGTATAGGATGAAGGTTTTCATGACATCAAGGCAGAGAAAGCGTTTCAGAAGTTATTTTGAAAAGAATAGAGGGGAAGAGAAGGAGCGAGGGTGAGAGAAGGAGAGAACGAAAAAAAATGATTCGAGAAATTCTCATAACTAAGGCGCATATTAAAGCACATCATGCGTTCTTCTCGGATGGGCGTTACTCGTCAACTGTCATAAATATCATGGGAATTTTCGCCGTTATGAATCGTCACCTGGAATGCATGTTATGAGGACGAAAAATGGCTGAGAACACTTAGAAATGGAAATCGCAATTTATAAGAAAGAATGTCATTCACTGTCCACATCACTTTATCACTTATAACCCACAAGGAGGCTTTATCACTCGTTTTCTTGAGAGGCAAAATACGCAAAGGTAGCAGGTAAGCTTTTGGTTAATGATTAGTTCCTTAAAGATGCATCTAATGTAAAATACTCCATCGTAACTCAACCAAATACTGGTGTGACAACTTCATTCGTCCATGTCCAACATCAAAAGGTTTTGCTGGCTCCGTAAAATCAACGAGAACAGAGAAAATTCAGTTTTTTTTTACGATATCTACCATCTTGATAATTTTTTATCCGCTCTAAGCTCTGTTTCGTCATAAGAATCTTCTACTCTTTCTTGATTCCGGAATAGAATAGTCGAATTTATTGAGTCTTTGATCAGGGTAAATTGTGCTTAACAAGAATCAGATATTAGGAAACCTTCAAAAAATGGGATATGTTGATGCACCATAAGATCTGCTATTTGTAAATGAGGGCTCGTGCAGAGCATTAGTTAGAGGTGTTCTGCGACACACTCATGGTTAATGGTTCATTGCCTCGCTCTAGGCTCACCGGACCTTTCATTCCTCTGGAGTTGGCGAATTGGTTGCATTTTAGCGGTAGGCTTCCGCAAGTCATTTCAAAGATCAGATATTTATTCAATCACGTCAAATGACGCTTAGTAAAGTGGAGTGCATGGCGCATCCCTCCTGGACTTATCAACGCCTAGTGTTAATCCTTCTATCCTTTATTTGAACATGTAGAAAATACATTTCGCTCTGACGAGAATGGCCCATATTTTAGAAAACGCATCAGCTTTGTTATCAAAAAAATTGCTTAAGACATCACTAAAACTAATTTAAAATTATGTAATAATACGGCTCAATAATGACCGCCTTAAGAGTGAGTAAGAAAGTTTCAAGATGACAAACTGCGATACACAAGTGGGATTTGATTCCTCTGATAGAGTTGTTTGTAAGGGTTTAGAGGAAAATCGACTGCTATATTTGAAAACTGAAATGCGGAAGTAAATCACTTTCAAGCCTAGACATCCAAAGATGAACCTTCCCGCACGTGACAATCAGTCACAGAAATGAAGGCTCTCCAAGCAGATTTTTACTCACAAATCTAAGAGACAAAAAAGGATAGGTGGCTGTTTATGGTGCCGATGTTAGAACATCTCTCGATATTTCACGAAAAGTACTGGCCTCACTTTACAAGAACGTTGAGTGAATTAACATGGCTCAAAGAATTTCCATTCAAATAGTAATGGTGGTGTAACCGAAAAACAAAGTGTCTGTATACAGACCTAAATGAGTTTTTAGAAAACTGACATTGTACTGGTGACTGAATAGTCAGAAATTGCAAGGTAAATAATGGAGCGAAAAATTCGCGAAAAAAGTATCATTTGACCTGACATCAGATATATCAATCACACTGCGAGAATCACAAACCACTTTGCATCCAAGCAGTTTCCTCATGTATGCCTCCAACAATGGTCCTCTGACTTTCCGCTTATTGTTTCGGCTGATGCATGAAGAATTTCAAACTTTTTAGCAGCGATTCACAGAGTGTTGGTCGAGTCGACTCACCTTGGGATTGTGAGTGGGCGTACCAAGGCATTTCCTCGTGGATCTGAGAAGTTGAATGTGTCTCATGCAAGTCTGATGCCAAATTTATGACACAGAATGATCAGAGATTTAATGGGTCTCATTCTTGTAAAATTCAGTGTCTGAATTAACTGAGCTGTTTGAACGGTATAACTACCACGATGCCACCGTTATTATATACCAAATCGGTGGGTGAATTAGGTATACCTGAGATAAAAAGAGAGTAGCGCGCTGTCTAAGAACTTCTGTCTGTGTATTTCCTACAGGATAATTCAAAAACGATGGAAAAAGTGGCGAGATTAGAAACGTTTATCACGGTGACAAAAACAGTAATCTATATTGGTCAATCAATAGCCGAAAGACCCTTAGTTACATTCATAAAAATATAATGCTCTTTGACAAACG
This sequence comes from Parelaphostrongylus tenuis, assembly GCA_019055375.1. Lineage (NCBI taxonomy): Eukaryota > Metazoa > Nematoda > Chromadorea > Rhabditida > Metastrongylidae > Parelaphostrongylus > Parelaphostrongylus tenuis. The sequence goes on along the minus strand of JAHQIW010000965.1, from coordinate 50,940 downwards.
ACTGAAATCAAAGAACGTTGTTTTCGACTCAACCAAGGATCTAATCTCTAGAGAAATATACCGAGACGAGAAAGGAGTAGAGAACAATTTTAAACACAAGCATAAATAATCTTGTACATCGAATTCTCAATGTATCCATTGAATCAGAATCCAATTATGGTAAATAAATGTTTTTCAATGTTTCTTAAACGTAAGTGTACTGTTATTTCTGTTAATAGTTACGGGAAGAAAAGATCGCAGTGCGTTTCGATAAAAAGTGATTCGTTTGGCTTTTCACAGCAGAGAACAAAACAAGAGCGAAAATATAAGAAAATGAACCGAAAAGAAGGAATAAAACCAGAAGTTATGATGAGGCCAATGTTTTTAATATAGCTGACCGAAAGATCATCTATGACGGATATGTTATGTCGCGCCGTTATACCATGGGGAAGCAAATGATGTCATCCGCGTTGGAGGAAGAAGAGGCCTTACTGAATTGCTCAGTGAAAGAGACTCCGCTTTTGACGTAAAGAACACTACCGCGGATAGAGTATTTGTGCGCCTTTCATTGTCCGTTGCCATGTTAAGGTCAGTCTTATTGAACAGGTACACTCACAAAATGTCTGTATTTTCTATGGACCAGTGTGTCATCGAGTAACTTGAATAACCTTCAATAAAAAGTAAGGTAAAACTTGTTATTCTTTTCTGATAAGATGAAGTGTGGGTAACTTAAGTTATAGGTTTTGCCATGGCAATAATTTGCTCTTTGCTGACCACCTTGATAATAATAGTCAACTCTCATCTTAGAAAAACGCGACACATTAACGAACAAAACATCTATGACAACATCGTGTCGGCCTAGTCATCTAAGAACATGTTGTCGAGCTCCTTATCGAATAGTAAGTCCTGTTTTGAAGCAAACCTCTGATGTAATTAACATTTTGGCATTTAAAAAGTCACGTCAATAATATCTAGGTGATAAACATCATGCATGCACTACATAGAAAACAAAAAAAGCGCAGATTTACTTTTGAACTCAAAATGACAGCTGTTGACGCCGGTAAAAAGAGTCTTGACACATTATCTCAGCACACTAAAGTAAGGTTGTGCCTCGGGAAATGAACATTAACACTTAGAGTGAACGCATAGAATAAAGACTATGTCATAAAGTGGTGGTGGGCTAGATATTATCGAGGAATTATTCGTTGATCATACCGTTAGTTTCGAGTAATTTCTTAATCCACGCCCAAATTTTAATATGTCTGATAATTAACTTTGAGCCATGCCTGTAATCTTTTATAGACACTTATACAGGCAAAACACATGTTTCGGCCTTGATAGTAAAGTACGCCTGCGTCTACTCTATGTGATGGGGTTGGATTCCACTCAAGAGGATTGTCTAAATGAAAGGCACTGCGCAAGTGTTGAAGCTGTCAAAGGCGAAACATGTGTATTGCACTGTATGAGTACCCATAACAGTCTACATGCGTGGCACAAATATAATGATCAGGCATAGTGGTTGATCCTTTCATGTCTTTTATAGCATTTATACAGTGCAAGACACATGTTTCGCCATCATAACCTTGTCAGGTGCCTTGTGGTTCAGTCAGTTCCGCGGGCAGTTCTCCCCTGTATAGAAGAGCCGACGCCGAAATAGTTATACGCGCTGCCGAGTGATAGGATCACCGAACGGGCAGTGTTGTACACTTGAATGCCCGCGACTGGTAAAACATGATCGTTATATCTTTAGTCTCGAACTGTTTTTGAAACTAAGCTCGAAACAATATAATTTGATAACTTACGTATTTCGACACCGGCTCTTCTACACAGGGAACATCCCCCGCGGAACTGATTGAACCAAAAGACACCCGGCAACTGGCGAGGGTGTAATGCCGAAACACGTGTTTTGCCCTGTATTAGCGCCATGGAAGACCTCATGAAAGGCTCAGAATATGCTATTAGACTATATGTTTTTGTAATGATATCTCGAAAATACTCGACACGGAAGAAATTATTCGTTGTTTATCACGTTGACTCAATTGATTGCACCACTTTGCCTAAGCATCCCTCGCCGCTAATCAACCAAACCATTAATCAGTGTCAACATCTGCTACTTCTCCACCTGAAAGTTGAAAGGCGAAGAAACGTTTAATGATCCGAGTGCTTTGAAGCAAACGCCTTCTTGGTTTTATATAGCGAAAATCCAATACGAAACAGAAAAACCTTTTGTAACATAACCAAAATCGAGAAGTCATGAGATTGGCATAAGAGTAAAGATAGCCATGATAGAATTCTTTCCAAAACGAGCCAATAATATATCGATTTTCAAGAATAGTAGCGTCTTATTAGATATGTGAGAGAAGAACGCTTGAATAAAAGTTACATCATTAGGACTTCGCTCAAAAAGATCCTCTGTTCTAGTTCTATTAACAAAGTACAAGTTTTAATGTGCCTGGCAATCATTTTTGAGCCACGCCTGCCAGTGGCCTGTCAAAGAGGGCTGACTTATAGAGCCCGATACACGTGCTTCGATCTTGCGATCTTCTAGTCAAGCAGTTACACTTTCTCGTCTTTTGCCAATCCTGTGTGGGTGCTCCAGTCCCCACACTAAGAGTTAGCGACGACGAACGTTTCACACTCTATTTCCAGTGAAATTAACACCAAACACAGAGTGTTGTACACTCGTTTGCTCGTGGCTAGTATATTCAATAAATCATAACTTTCGTTGCGAGTGTTTTTCTTGAGACCACAGCTCAAATTTCAATATGCCTGGTATTAATATTTGAGCCACGCATGTCAGTGGTCTGTCAAAGAGGGCTGACATAGAAAGTACGAGTTTTTGATGAAGTACGGGACAGGAAATGTAGCATAGAAATGATAGCAGAATTTGCAAAAGAATGAGTAGGCAATGAGTAGGCTTTTTCATGTAAAACGTAACGACCACAAAAAAAAAACGCCATCACCATGGGCAAGTTTGCCGTAAGAATGGGCCAACCGTAAAGGTTTTATGTGCATGTTCACCCTTCAGTGAACTTTGCGACAGCGTTATAAGCATGTTTTTGAAAGGCGCGAACAAAACAATGACAGTAGTTGGAAGACTTAACAAGTTAAGAAAAGCCACAGGACTACACAAACCACGTAAGATAGAATTGCGCGCATTGATCAATAAGAAAAAGTGACGTTAGAAAACAGGATGATTGTTGAATTGCTTCAGTATTCACCAGTAAATTCACCAATCAAATGGTGGGTGTTCAACTGAATTCCAATACATTTGGCATTTACAGATCGAATTTTCTATAGGTAAAATTGTTATTAATACTCCTAATATGTTGAGTGATGCGCAGAATTTTGCATACCGGTGGGGACCCGAACCTACCTTTCACTGTTTCCGCAGGCGCGTGCTACCCATTGCACTACCTGCGCTCGTTCTGCTATAACTCTTTCTGCGACAAATTTGTATCGATCTGCCAGCAACCAGCGAATCCGCCCAAAGTTTTGCATATTACTCAACCAGTACACCCAAATTCTTGCATATTAAACAACAGTGTTGGATCTTGCCGTTTCGAGTGCTTGCTTATGACCACGCTCGAAGTTCAATGTGCCTAAGAATTCTTTATTGAGTCATGAATGTGGTCTATCCCCAATATACGTGTTTTGGCCTTGGCAGCCTCGTCGGTTTGGCAGACCCTTCGTCTTTAGCCAATCATCTGGGGGAACCTGAACTCCTACATAGAAAAGGCACAGACGTACGACTCACACCTGCCATTGGGTGAAATTCTGTAAATGGCAGGAGTAAATGTTGCGCCTGTGTCCCCCTATCTAAAGGGGTTGTGTTCTCCAGAAAGGACTGGCTAAAGGCGAAAGGCCTGCCCATCTGACGAGGCTGCTAGGGCCAAAACACGTGTATTGGGCTGTACAAGAGCCCATAATAGACCTCATGCATGGCTTAATAAATAATTATTAGGTGTACTGAAATGTGATTTATATTGTAACATCGTACCACCGTTGAGAGCGGTTTCAATATAAAGAATTTGTATTGTTTATATATAGGTTCAGTATATCTGTTAGCGTTACTAGCTTCATCGTCGATATCGGTTAACCAAGCTAGACCGTTCACGGTTGGCTATTTACAGACTAATACAATTGCGCCGCAGAAAGAGTGAAGGCAGAACAAACGCCGGTAAAGCAATGATTAGCACGCACCCTCGAAAAAGGTAAAATGAGGGTTCGAATTCCGTCCGACTTTCAAGGCTTTGCACATCACTCAACATTATTGAATATGTTTGTAACATCATACGACCGCTAAAAGCGGCTGATAAAAAGGACTCTAGTTGACATCCATAGTATTATCTAAGAAATATAAACCGAGCAGCACCATCGACACCTCGCCCATACGGTGAGGAATGTTGGCGATAGATGGACGAGGAGAATTGTGGAGTACATCACAAGATTTATGTGTGCTCTGAGATGGCAACTTCCAAGATGTGCAGTTACTGTTCTAGCTGCCGCGAACCAAGAACATTTCCAAATCTCTTAAATAGAAAATTTCGGTACTTTACCGTTTGGTAAACAGATTTTTAAGCCTAACCCCTCGCTGGGCAAGAACTTTTCTTAAGGAGTGTTAGTAATCACTTGGAAGCATGGACCTCTGCCATTTGAACGCTTCAGCAAAGGTGAAGCATTTGTGTTTCACACGCGTATAATTCTCGCAATACAGAGCTCTCTCTTCCAACTATTAATATTTAATCGAGAGCGTCAGATTCAGTGACTCCAACGCTGCTCTTAATTTTTGGAAAGACCGTTTCTCTGCTATAGCAAGGGAGGTAAGATTGATTCGTATACACATGTAATGTGCTCTTTGGCCAACTCACGAAATGCGCAGTGGGGAAGGGGAAGGGGGCAAGGGGGCCGCAGCGTTTTTCGATCGATGGTGCCTGTGTGGAAAGCGTTTACTGTTATTTGAGTGGGGATTGTTTCTCCCCTTTGGGAAACTTCAAATTGAACGTCTGACTCTGATACTAAAAGATTTTCTTTACACGTTTATGTGTTTTTCGTCCTTCCAGAAGTAATAGTTGAATTGCGCGCCCAATATGAAACTAATTTTACTTGAATTTTACAGCGCTATGAAAGGGTCTTTCAACAACCGGCCACGCGCGGCTCTAGCCAAAGATTTGAGCTTTTCAATCATTACTAACACTCCTTATAAAAAGCTTTTGTCCAGCGTAAAGGATAAGCTTAGGAATGTGCGCTATCAAACGAAAAAGGACCGAAATTTCAAAAAAGCTGAGTAGTTAAGGATGACGGATTTTAGGAAAAATTATGATGCAGATCAACTTTGTTTTTAAGGATATGGGTGATGATACATATTGTAGATAATGCGGACTGCCAAGAGAAATGTTACTTTCAATCTGCTCAGGATTTCTTTCTATTTTTTTCTATTATTTTTTTGAAATTTATTGGTATTTTACTGATCCGTCTTCACAGTGTTTTTCTTCACTATGATGATTACAGCACTTCTAACACTCAGTGTTTAGTTGTTTTTTTGTTGACGTCGTAGAATACTGGTTGAGCGAGTCTCCTTGCATTCTCGAGAATGGCCTGGCTGTGGCGTTCCATAAAGCGTTGTTGTTAACTGCCGAAGAGAGTTGGGGGATGACACACGGCTTCACGCGTGTCGCTACGTGCGTCACAACCACTCGGCCACGGCGCCCCACATTTATTTGCTATAGAAAACAGATTCCGTAATATGTATCAAGAATTAATTGAAGGAACTTGCTTAATAGCTCCCTTAGGGCAAAAACAATTTCAAATTGGCGTGGTAGGAAGCGTTCAATTATAATGTACTTTTAAGAGAAAGATACTTTCTACGGCTCCATCTGAGTAGAAAGGGTACAGTGGCAAAAAATTCAGTTCAAAACTTTGCCTGAAAAGAAGAGGAAAAGAGTGCCAACCTTGTGATCAGTCTTCTGGCTACGACTTTTCCTAACCCACGATTAAGTGGTGATGTAGGATGGCGAGAGACTTTCGTTTATGTTTAACCGAGAATTGAAAGGTGACCGTATAACTCCTAACAATGTTTATTTGCATGAGCTATAAATCTGGAAAGGGCTACCGTCAACTTAATTTATGAATACTCTTTAATTACAATCGAATGTTTATTTTTCAACACTGTTATGTAGAAATCAAGTCCAAGAAGTATTTGGGAGACAATATTCGCTGCCCTGAATGGAGTTGGTGTCCAAAAAACTAACAAATTCTCTCATCTGATTAGAGAAAAAGGTTGTTGGAAGGGAAAAGTCTCCAATCTAACGGATGGTGACAAATTCCCAGACGACAGCTTCGTCACTAGTGCGGGGCTCCAGCCAACACTAGAATGGGAGCGCCTTGGTAACAACAACAATATTCGCTACGTTGAGAAAGAGTAATGAAGCAGCTGTGAGGTTTACAGAGCTTGACTACAAAGATTTTCTCTAGAAAAAAATTGAATATGGCAGAGGTTTTTGAATTTGCAAAGAGGCTCGATATGAGTGAAAAGCAGTGAAGACAATTATGCCATGCACCGTTTTCAACCGTTTCGATGCTGCTGTTAAAGTCGCTGCGCGCAGCACGATTCGGAAGTGGAGAACAATTTCCGCTTTTTAGGTGGGACTCTATTTTCTTATAAAAATTGCATGCGAAGAAGAGTCGATGGGCGGATACATACATGGTGTGGAAGAATCTTGCATGACAACAGACAGCTTTATTCTAGAAGAACTAGTATGTAGTACACGTTTCTTGTCTCATCATTTTTTCATTGTACCAAATTCTACACACAGTTCGGGTGCACCAATCTGTTCTTGCGACGAGGGCATGTGGCGCAGTGGTTAGGGGCGCTCTGCGTCGCACACGTGTTTCAGTGGTTCGATCCCGCGCTCATGGCTACTCCGGGGTCGGTAAATTGGTGCCAGACTTATCTGGAAGAATAAGCAGCACTGACTAGGCTAAACGGAAAGCCATCGTGAGTTACTGTAGAGGCTAGATTTGCATTCAATCACCTCACACGAAAAGTAAAAACGAATGCATGGAGCATCCCTCGGGGATTCACAATGCCGAGAGCTCTATGTTTTATTCTGTTATCTGTTCTTGTAAGAAAATTAAAGGCTAACACCTCGACAATGTGCTGAGGCGGCTGCCAGCACCAGCTTCGCAAGATATGGTGAATTCACAATTGCTACAAGATAACATGCTTACCAATTATATAGTATATTTTCAGAATTTATAAGGAAAAACGCTCCCACCACTTTTTTCCTCCTCACATCCCCTATCTCGGACCCCGAGATCCCACTTAAAAAACTAACTGAGAATCTAGTCTTTAAAGTTCAAATTGCGAATAAAACCTTAAACTCTGGGACCTGATAAAAACTGTCGATTTCTTAAGAGCTGGTGGTCACAATCTATATGTAGTTTTCTTAGGACACATGAGATCACAACTTTGAGAAGGAAAAAGATTTCTCACACCTGTGGACAAGTTAGCGCGCAGTTATCCTACCTAGAAAGAATAGAAGGGATCTTAACTAGAGTCCAATATGCCTGTGAAGTGTACTCTACAAGATTTCACGAAGACCACCTTTTTGTGCATATAAAGATCTTGGATGAGGCACGGCCATTAGAGCAAGAGAATTCTGTGTGGGGTTCTGCTCCTTGGACCACATCAAAACCGTATCTCAGGTCATTAAGTTTGTCGAAAATATCGTGTGCTTTGTTCGCTAATAATTATCGGCTATATGAAAGCGTTTGACGGTGTCGAAACGATTGTAGTCCTATCAGAGCTCGTAGAGCGAGATATAAGCCCGTCCTGTTTACAAATATTGGATGACTGCTACCAAAAGTGCAACACAAAATCAGGTTTTCATCGACTTTTTACTGAACCCATAGAAAAGGCACTTTGGCAAGGCGATGCTATATCGCCAAGGCTGCTGACTGTTGCACTGCTATCGATAATGAAGCCGCTCGAATGGGATGAAAAAGCACATGATTGATGCTAAATTCCTAACAAATCTTCATTTTATGAATGACATCATCACCTTTTTCGAAAAATACCAGTAAAGCAGAGACGATGTTCATGAACTTAAAGAAGCGGGAAAAAGGATTGGTTGGAGCATAAACAACGCGAAGACCCACTTCGTGCGATATTCATGGCACGAAGGTGAATAAATTGAACTGGATGATTCTCTGACCACCTCGTACAAATACCTTGGATGTTCAGTGTTTATGGCTAATAACGTAAAGGAAAAGTTAAACAGAGGAAGGAAAGCAGTGTAGACGCATTTGGGCATTTCGAAAAAACCACTGACCAAATAGCGGACCTCAAACTCCGGGCTCACTTTTACAACTTAATAATCCTCCTAGCTCTTTGTTATGCAGCACAGTCATGAGTTGAAACTACGACCACGTCAAAAAAATTTGCGCACCACTGACGGGAAGCATTAGCGAAAATTTTTGAGTATCCAATGGGCACTGACAACGTCTAACTGGTTTGCGCAAACCAGATTTTAAAAACTTTCTCATTTCATATTTTCAGGAATATATGCATTGAGTCACACAGTCGAAAGGACAGGGGTTCTTGTCCATTATATGGAGACAAATACCGATTCGCCCGTTTCGCTGGGCAAGATCCTTTCATAGGAGCGTTAGCAATAATCCGAAAACTTAGGTCTCTGGCTAGCGCGGCATGTAGCCGTTTTTTTTTTTAAAAAAAACCTTTGGCAACGCTGTGAACATCAAAATAAAATTATGCTTCGATCCCGTAACTCAATCATCACTTCGCTGGAAGCACGAAAAGCATATGAATGTATAGAGAAAGTATTTTAGTATCAGAGTCAGACATTAATCTGAAGTTTCTTCCAAAGCGAAGAAACAAGTTCTAATCAAATAATGAAAATCTGACTTCACATAGGCGCCATCAATCGATAATCGCGCCAACCTTGCTGCTCTTCCTCCACCCACTCCGTAGCCGTGAATTGGAGGAAAAACACTTGCTATCGTAATTGAGTCAGACCTATTTTCCTTGCTAGACTGCACAGAAACTTCGTTTCTAGAAAGCAATCACACCGATGAAATCATTGAATGTTGCGCTATCGAATGATTACTAACAGTGTTAAGGAAGAGCTATATCCTTCGAGAAAAACGCGCATGTTCAACACATATGTTCTCCTTTCATTAAAATGTTGTAATGGACTTTTTCAAAGGCCGGCCACGCTGCACGCTAGCAAGAGATTCGAGCTTTCAAATGATTGCCAATACTCTCATGAAAACTTCTTGTCCAGCGAATGGGATCGAATATTAATTTGCCTTCACATAATGGACAAATACTAGAACAGGACATTTGAAGCAAAGGAGAGTAAAGTGGACTCTAAGAGAACGTAAGCGCCTTTTTGGAGGCCCGTTCGAAACCGAGAAATGACCTCGTGTACATCGTTGTGATCGAAATAGACTACGACCACGGACAACATGTGCGCGAAAGAGAAGGGAATGGAAACTATGTTTGGGCCCGCACTGCCAGTGAAAATGGGAGGTCTGGATATTCACGCAAGTAAGCATTTTTGTTGCTTATATTATAAGCTTAAAAGTCAGGCGCAAACGAAAGTTAAGCATAAAATGCGTATTTTCGTAATACACAAAACGTATTATTTTCCTTACTACAATACCGCACTAAGGAGGCCTTTTCAAAACGCCAGATCAAAGCAACGACTTTGCACGTCAAAAATTATCCTTTCCCTTATACTTTCTTGATTAAGCGGAAAGCACATAGTTAATAAAGAGCGCATTCCTCCTACTCACGATTCAACGTGTTTCGTTTTCTTCAAAGCCGATTGGTCGAAGCCGATGCCCCACAGTCGTCCGCCCTTGTTGTGATATTGGTCTTCGTTGTCGTTCGTGTCGGATCTTGTTCGGATACGCACAGCTCAAATGGGACATTCTTGTGGCAGTACTCTTTTTATACAGGACGATTGATGATGATAATGGTTCCCAGCATAGTACTTAGATTTTAGAGAACACTCCAAACTGCAGCAGCCGGAATCAGTATGCGCTGGCACTTAGCGTTATAATAGTTGATAAGCCGACATTAACATCAGCAACCGCCCTGCATATAACATGCGCTGCCGAACGAGTTATTTTAGTGGTACTCCTATAAGGAAGATCCGAGTCGAACGACAACAAAGGCGGATGGCACAGCCAAGACGAGCGACTGTCAACATCGGCTAGGACAACTCGACTCTGAAAAAGACGCAATGTGTCGATACTTAACCGAAAAAAGGAATTTTTTGATAACTCCGTTCTTTTCGCATAATCTAGATAAAATACATAATTGATTGGTATTGCCACAGGGGAAATCGCTTTTTCAGCTTTTACTTATTTTCTATCCAATTCCAACGATATGATATGTGAAGTGTAGTCGCAAAAATAGTGAGATACGGACAAAAAAAAAAAACGTGATGTACATGGGCTAAGCCCAATCCGCCTATCACTTTCGAGAGAGTGCGCGTAGTCGTGATTTGTATCTACACTACATGTTTGAGCCTCCTCCCAAGATCTGCTTATTTCTCAGAATTCTTGCAATCATATTCCACATAGATCAATTCAGTTGACGGGTAATTGCTAGGAGCTACCGACTACAATCGAAACACGGCCGAGATAAAGTCAGAGCGGCGGCTTTTATGATGTAGAGCGCAGGAGTGCGCTCCCGAAAAGGGTAAGCGTGGTTCGAGCCATCGCTTTACAAGCATCAAGTTACAAAATTCTTGCATGTCAGCACTGCTCTATGTATAAGGAAGATATAACTACTGTGTTACACGCATCGATTTCCTCATAATTTTCACTTTCTGTCACTCTTGGTGATCTCTAGTGAATGTTGGTTCATACTCTTCCTTTCCTTCTGAACTTTGAAAAACTGGTAGTATTTTAGATTTTTGACTTTCCCATAGAGAGTACATAATACCTTGACATTTATCATCTATGAGAAAAAAGTTTGCTAAACAAAGCTAAGCAATGTAAAACAGAAGAAGAACACCTAGTTTTACTCAAAAAACGTCAGAAAACTTCAGGACATTTGCATTTCTTTTCGGATGGATGATTTGAGATAATGTCATATAGATCAGATTTGTGTAGCCAAAACTAGATCTAAAAATTTTCCTCTCATTACTTCTATTTTTAGATCTTTCAGTAAAGATGATGCCATTTGCCATTTATAGTATTCTCTCAAATAATGCTAAGTTTAGGTTTAACTCTATAATGCAGAGAAAAAACCTCTTCGCTATTCCATCGGTGTGTACAGACTCGGAAATTGCTATTTAAAGCAACCCGAAATCTGCGGCTGCAGTTTTCCTGCTGGTTTTACTGCTTATGTACCCTAGAGTTCCGGGAACAGCTTAGCCAAATCTTTCCTCAGGTCGTCACCACATTGTCCAGTTGCCGATCCTTGTGAATCAAAGGATCTTGAAGTTTTTCTGAACTTAGCGTTAAGAATAAGATCACCACCTTGCGATAAGTAGCCACCAAGAATGCTGTGATCCTTAGAACGCCTAACACTTATCTAGGCTTACCAAGTGGAAATGTCGGATGACCCTTGCGTACTTCACCACGCTCGAAATAGACTACCACTGTGAACGACAATTACGCGAGGAGAAACGTATGGAAATTATGCTGGGGTTCGCATTACTATTATAAATCAGCCGTCCAAGTGTTCAAGTAGGTAAGACGGAACAGCAGCCAAAATAAACAGTGATAAGCACTATTACTGTAAAATTCATTGAAAGATTCTCCCTCAAATTCCCAGTATATCAACTTATAGAAGTTGGTAATGATTAGAAATAAAGTAAAAATCACTTGAGGCGTCAATATCAAGTTGAAAAGCGTTGTTTACAACTCTAAAATCTCGTTCACACTTCATGTAGCTCAGTAAAAAGCATCTTCTCCAACAGAAACAACTAGGAGAGTTGAGCAACTAAGTAACAATGAAAGGAAAGAATAACGACATAGAAGCAACATAAATATCAATAGTAATATGCATGGTAATAAAATTAAGAATAAGAATAACAGAAGTTCTTTTTTAGTGAGTAAGCAATGAAAAACATGCCACAGATTATATTCACATCTTTTATATGTCGGTCATATGGAGTAAGATAGATAGGGGGCAAGTAGCTAGTAGAGATTATCATGTCCCCATGGGAGCCGTTTAGGAGAAGAAGTGAGGGGTGTATGGAAATCGGCTGACAGCTGATGGACAACAAGTGCCAGGAAGCGATGACTGAGAAACACGCGGATTGCGGATAACAAACGAAGGTGATGTTAGAAAATGGCACGTACGTGCACATCTTCTTGTAAACCTCCTTAGTATGCTGATCACAATAGAGAGGAGCAGAAATTATACAGCGAAAACTTTTTCTCCGCTCCATTGGCGTTAGCTTCAAAGTGATTTTTTCTACTTTCATTTATTATCTATTCTGAGAGAGATGCAGATGATTACATTTTCTTCGATCGGTTTGTGGTTAGTTAACGAAGCCCGGAAGAATCCTAGTCGCAAAGCAGTCCCTCTACGATCCACATAGGTGGGTTTCTTGAAGTTACTCACATGCGGGTCAGCTATCATGGTATTCTCCTTCAAAGCTACATTCAACAGAAATTTCAGTGTAAAAAGAGACGATAATCCTTTTGTCTCCAATTGATCTGATAAGTGATTTCCATCATTATATGGATGACGGCTACTGGACAATCAAATGGAAAAACTATGAAAATTCGCACAACTGATAAGAATAGACATCGATGAGAAGTACCTTTGTACAAAATTTCCATAGAGCTCACATAATTTATATGAGACTAGAAAAGATATAATTCAATTATGTGGATGACAGGAATGAGTAGGAAATTAGAAATTAAAAAAATTTTTTTCAAAAAACACGTAGAAATAGTTCTCTTTCGAGTTTTCTCAAGGTACTCATCGTACTTTCAATCCTTTGTTTGCTTCTGCCAATATCAAGCTTTTTAACATCAACTATAGAGCACTGAAGAAGTGGATGAGCATCAATGATTCAAAGACATCATATAATTATTCGTTTCTGATTCAACATGCCTACTTTAAAAAAGGAAAGTCTGATGACTAATTCAACATGCCTAATTTAAAGAACGAAAGACTGTTCTTCTAGTTCAACATGCCCACTTTAAATAGGGAAAGACTGATGAAGGAAGGAATGACAAGAAAAGACGTAAAGATTTTCTGGCAAAAAAAAGATCCCGGTGTGAGCAAATTCGGTGACAGAACTTTCTTACACGAAACATAATGTGCTTCTACAACGTCTTGTCTTCTTCTACAAGCAAACTAAAGTGTTTCAGTTGAAGTAAACTACGACATTTGTTGTATTACCGATATTTGAGCATGGACCGCAAACACAATTACTTTGGCTGAGCGGGCTCCTTCTCTTTAAAGCTAAGGGAAACTCGCTTAACGGCTTAGCCACATCCACTACGAAATGTTGATAGGAATGATTGAGGCATTCTAGCAATCGAAATCAGTTCGATCGACTTCAGTCAAACAAATACCTGGACAGTTGAACAAATTGAATGGAGGAAACTGTTCCATATTCTGTGTACAAATTCAGCTACAGCTGAGCACGTGAAAAATAAAGGATAAAGGATAAAGCTCTCGGCGTCGATCAATCCCTGAGGGATGCGCCATGCATTCGACTTCAATTTTTAACTTCGTTTGAGGTGATTGAATGCATATCTGGCTTTTACAATGACTCGCGGTGGCCTCCTCTTCTACCAACTCAGTGCTGCTTATCCTTGCAGTTAAGTCAGTAGCCCCAATTTACCGACCCCGGAGGGATGGATGGTCTAGTGAGCCATGAGCGCGAAATCGAACCATTGACCTCGTGTATAACACAGGTCACCTCTAACCACTGCTCCATATGCGCTCCTGCATGAAAAATAATGTCGCCCAATTCAGAAAGACCATACAACACGTTGCGAAACTGTAGCCGACACCAACAGTGATTAGTAATATCAGAAATTGAAAAGTATTTTGAAAAATAGTTCTTTACAAGACGAAAAAAAGCTGACAATTGTTTACATAGGTTCCGATCGGCTAGCAAAGAACCATTTTCATCTGGTTTTGAGTGGTTAGATACGAAATAGTGATGAGCCGATGGTCGACGATGATATTTTCTCGCGGCAATTTGATAGCCACCATGCCCCGCCCCTTCAGGCAGGAGAGTTGGAAAAGCTGTGAGTCTACTAAAATATCAAACTGCTTAGAAATTCAGCGGCGAAACTTCAAAAGCATTTTCCGCTACTTTTCAGTGTGACGCCCAGAAACTAGTTTTTGAATTGAATTTACAGTGAAGCAGATAGCGTTATGGAAATCGCGACTCGGCCATGGAGATCATTCGGTGATTCTACGAAAATTGAACGAAAGTTTTATGAAAAATTCGTTGGTAACAATCTAGATAAACCCGTTGAAAAAATGTTTGAAAGCCTTCCAGTTGTTCAATCCTAACCTATATCAAGTGTCATCCCTTCTATAGCCCAGTGACTTGAGTCGACACCAATAAGCCCTTCGCTATTCCGTATCGCGTGGCACGAGTAACTCAGTGGATTCCTCACGCTGTAGGGATTCGTAGAGTATCATATCCATCTCCGAGATTCGGATGAAAATCTACACAGTCCAACTCAGCCATGTAAGGATTGGAGCATCTATTGCAAAGCCGAAAAATTTTTTCTAGCTTCTAATTGATTTATAGATTTTCTTCGTGACCCCACATCACTGCTTTGCGAATCTTAACATTTCATACATTTCAATCGTTTTCCCCATTATTAGCTGAGCCTTTGGATTTTTCACTCAGACTTGGCTTCTGTTGAGAGTTTTTCATTCATGTCATAAATGTCGCTGCATGGTATACGAGCTCATTCTCCTAGACTCTTGGACAAGCTGTGCTAGGTTTTTCTCATACACCTACTGCAACCATTCGTCAACTCATGCGGATTGGATGGAGCTAGCTGATCTCGAAGAAGTTCGGTAATGATTTCCATTTTCTGGATGAATGCTTACTGCAGCCCATGCGTGGTCGAGACAGCACTTGGTTAAACTGAATGGAACTACTATAACTGCACTGTTGCTGAGTAAGAAAGCAATGAGAAATGGGAGACTTTAAGAGATGTAGCGAAGGAAATTCTCCATTTTCGAGTTGTATAACAAGTAAAGATTTCTTGCCAAATCCGAGCAAGAAAAGCGGCTCAACCAGAAAACAACATCTGGTGAATTCGTTTATTCTCTTCGACCCACATCAGATTGGAACTTTGAACTCATAGCATTCCAAAATAATGTAAAACAAGTTATAGAAACGTGTGAATAACAAACAATATAAATAGCTGAAAAGTCAATGAATGTGCAAAATATGGATAAAATAGAATTAAAATTTGACGACGATGTGTTTTCACTTCAAATTGTGATACACCTTGTAAGTATGATCAAAATGTTTCTATTTTCAGGCAAGCTATTGCTACCACCAAAGAAATCACTGTCGTCTTTAACGAATCACAGGTAGAATAAAAGGAATTCCTCTCACAACTGCTTTTGGTGAAGATAAATGTCAATCCTTGCCTAGTTATCTCAGTTTTCAATCAAGAAAACACTTTTGCTGACTACTGTTCCACGGATCAGTGAAGAAGGGATCAAAGATCTCCAAGTTAGAGTCTAACCTATACACGAGTCCGGTTATTATAAGTAATTATGGTTGCAAGAGAATGAAGGGAATATAGGCGATGGAACACTCATGGTGTGCAAGAACACCTGCGTACCTCTCAATTATGAAAGAAAAAGAAACGGCAGAAGTATCATTTAATGTGAAGAAAGAAAAAGATAAAACTGAATCAAAATATATAGGGCAATAATCTTATTTTCATCATCGCGACATAGCTGATATTGAAGCCTTTCTTGAGAAAATTAACAGTTAAAGGAGTAGCTTCAACTCGCTGTCATGATGGTCAAAAAGCGTTCTAGAGATGCTTTCATACATTGCGCCACATATCCACTTAAATCCTAATCTACTAATTCAGCGAGGAAAATCAGAAGAGAAAAAAGTTCCCCAACAAATGCGGACTAAGACACAAGTCATAAGAATGTTCACAATCCCACGAAATTTCGGGTGTGAACTCGATTTTTTAATCGGTCGAGATGATATTCACCGCGATTCATTGAGATCCTATAGAAAAATTCTAGAATTAGTGTGACGGAAGCCGGTAAGTCAGCAATGGTCAGAAGTATCGAAAGAGTATAGATGTGTTCAGACCTAGAAGGGACTCTCTTAAACGAATTTTCTAGGGAAATACGACTCAGATCATAATCAAACTAGCATAAAATGGTTTCAGTTATACAGGCACTAAAGAATGGGCCTCAAGTAGTTTTTGCTTATACAGGGAAAGTAATAATTATGATGAATTCGGGTCGTTACTCACACTTAAGCACTTATTTATTATTTATTAGACGCCTGTGGATAGAGAAGTGAATAAAGATGCCCACCAGAGCACGCAATCATTTGTGAGCTATATGATTTGTCCGCATGCTCCTTGCCCACCGAGCTTCCGATTCAACGAGAGTCTTTGGTTTTGAACAGACTTAAATGAGCGGATGAAAAGCATATTCCCTGTGAAACGGCGGAGACGAAAAGGTCATGGCTCAAACATGCATTGAATCACTTCTACAATGTTTAATGAAGAAGGATAAATGGTGCATTCATCAAACCAAATAAATCAATGTTGGTAACTCCACTGATTGGGTTTATACTACCGAAAAATCCTATTATGGTTAATTGCACAAATTTTATGCTTGAGAAGGAGATCGTTGCAATTCAATGTTTTATGGAGTATTCACGAAGAACACTTGGAATTATGGCACTTTGCCAGACGACGTCAAAGAGCGTGTGTCCGAGTAAAGAAGAATTACGATGGAAAGATAATGGAAGGAAACACTTCGACGTCACAACATCCGACACGCGACCGCCACCAAAGCCGTGCCCGACGCTTCCGTGATTTGTAGGATTCCAAAAATGTCAACTATCAGCGTATCAGAGCTTTTCATAAATATTACCCGAAAAAATTCATCAAAATTCAAAGTCAATGCTCAGCATGACACATCACGAAAGTTCACTTTCACATTAGCTATGCATGTTAATGGCAAGGGGTATAAGTGAAAAACAGAAGATCTTCCAGTAATGAGAAGACCTTCCAGTAATGGCGGGAACTCAGAACAAACCTGTTATGAATAATCTGAATAATTACTGATGCAAGAGCTGGTCCTTTGGCATTTGCACGTTTTGCAGTTCGGAAAAATTGTATTACCTTCTGTACTTTACCTGTGGTTGCATACTCAGGTAAACAAAACTTTTGTTTCGTAAACAATATAATCGCGTCAAGGTTCTAACACTTCTGCTCACTTTGTAGACCGGACGAAGTACGGCAGCCTTCATGTCCCTCACTGAGAATATCAGATTATGAAATAATGGAGAATCTTCATGTGCGTTTTATGCGGTAATGTTACATTAGAGTAAGTTTACTTGTGTTGCCATTGGTGTTAATGCATGAAAACCAAGAAAATTGCTTAACACATGGCAACAACTGTTTCAAGAAGAAAAAAACGTACTTACGCCTTAATTTTCACGTTTCACAAAGGTCCAGCAGCCAAATATCCAATGCAGTCTAGTCATTTTCATTTGAATAATTGAACAGCCCAATTGTCAGTCGACATGATCTCAAAAATTATCAACGAAGCCATCTGATAACAGGACTAGCAATTAAAAACTCATTCATTGACATTATTGGTGAAAGCGTAGAAAGATGTGTGGCTTATCAGTGTTGCACTTCCTTTTTTGGCGAAACTTAAGTCTCCATGGTGCTTATTCTACTCAGTTAAGGAAGAAAAAAAATATACTCTTCTCCAAGCACTTGCCGATACTTTTATAATCAAGAGAAGAGCAATACGGCTTCAAAGAAACACATTATTACGTCGCAATTACCAGGTGTTAACGGCTCATCTGAGCGCTGACCAGCTTTTCTAAGATAAATCAGCACTACATTTGTGATGCAAAATAGGTTACTTCAAATTATACTCAGCTCTGCCGAACACCTGCATTTCTTACTCTTCTAAACTCAGGTGCCCGCTAGGCTTCAAAGTGGGCAGCCTTTCGAGAGTTTTTTTGTGGAGTTTGCTCTCAGAAGATTATCACCTCACCGTAGCTAGGAGGTGTTTCTGTGTGTCGGACTACAATGTGAGTGGTGGTTTCATCTTCAAAGAAGCGTGTCTAAACTTAAGATAACGCCCTGAGTATCCACTCAGAAGCCCACAAAAAAGTAAACTATACCAGTAATTACTACCGCTTTGGTATCAACTAGTCGCAAGTTGACAAAACACCTTGCAATTCACAAGAGTTGACTGACTGCCTCATGTGGCAACGACTCGCCGAAGCTTTGGCTAGGCTGAACTCCAGACTCTACAAACCAACAATGCTTACCTCGCCATTCAACCGCTTTTTGTAGACTTCGACCAAAAGAAGAACAGTCTGATGAGAAATATAACATGTTTTGAGCCGTATGATCCAAGTGTTAGGCAAGCACCTCTTTCGTGCTATTTGGACTTCTCAGTAGCTCAGTCCCTCGGTTCAGCCGATCCCTTGAGTCTATACTCCTTTATGAATGAATCGACGTCGAGTAATAAATCACAGCAAGTCACGTGACGGAAACCGCCGACATTTCAGGGACCAGCAGTGTATCACTGATATTCAGTAACTATTGATATTAACACCCCGGAACTGCGTAACAGAAGAAACTAGTGATTTATTTCAACTATGCCAAGGTCAACAGATGGTCGGTCCTGGAACTTTCATGTCGTTTCCATATGATTATCCACTAAGAGACGAAAAATAGCAAGACTGATATACGGAAATCACACGATAAATTTGTTGCTACTCTGATGAAGAAGAATTTTCATAACTTTTTTTTATAAATTACAGTAAATTTTGTAACGATGTGTCGGAGGCCTCGGTATTGTAATGTACTTATGGATATCTAATCAATACGCTATCTTATGACAACGCTTGATCATTCTTCACCTCTAACTTTCTTTCGCAAAAAGTCAACAGCATCAGTTATTACTCACCAATTTTTACAGCTAGTGAGAGCAAACCGAACTCTTTATATAAAGAATTTGGTTGAAGTTCTTCACGGCTCAAGATACATCTACGCATCCGTTCGTGGTTAATTTAATGCCACAATAGAATTCGTCAACAATAAAAGTCACGAATAGGATTTTTTTTAAAATGAGAACTTGAAACACGAACGAAAACCTTCTTGTAAAATTCCTGTCGGAGTGCGACTATTAGATGAAACCTTAGTTTTAGGCAGAAAAATATTTGCCAATGGACATAAAAGTCTTCGTATGGTACGACTCATGTTGAGATCGATCATATTTTCAAAAGAGAAAATGGTGCCTCTTAAATACCGCAATGGTGCTTGAATTTTGTGCTGTATCCAAAGTGCTCTCTGCAGGCGAAGATTTAACTTAACCAAATGATGAAAAAAGAAACAAAATTATTTTTATTTAAAACTCCTCATATGACTAACAGATAAAGGGAGGTTCTACCGACAACTACAACTCGTTTGTTGGTGAAGTTAGAAGGTGTGTCATACTAGCTTTAGTTTTACAAAGAAATTGTTCAGATGGCATCTGTATCAGCACTTGAAAGTTTCTTAAAATGAGAAGTAAAATGAGAATTTATCTTACAGTAAACACAATGATGCAGAGTGGTATGCAAAAACGTTGACATCAGTTGAGATTTGAACCCACATCTCACTCTTTCGGGGAGCGCTTGCTGAGCAGTTGCACTACCGACGCCTGTTTTACTTAATCTTACTGCATCACATTCAAGGAGGCTCGTACGGAATCAAAAAAGCAACTTGCATTAACTCTCGGCATTCAAAATAAAAAAGTAACTGATGAAAAACGTTTATTTGAGTGGTCTCTAATGAACGCTTACGCGAGGTTAGCTTATCTTTTCACGATCGATGACTAACATTTCGGCTACTTCATCTTCCGCAGAGCTATGCTATCAGGTGTAAGACTTAGACTAAAAAGCGGAGGCCACACTCTACATGTACTTTTCACAACCACAACCCAATTGAAATTCTAACTTGAAGACAAAATTTCAGATCATTGAAGAACTTCTCGTAGAGTTATCGTACCAAGAAACGACTAAAGAGATCTCTGTTAGCACTATCAGACACGATTCTTAAGTTACAAAGATGATTTTTTTATACATATCAACAACTTAGATCAGGCAAAACCAGTTAAGTAAGCAGGATTTCGATCGAGATTCTGTTGCACTGACCACATCTAAAGTGTGCCACGTTCTCTGGAAGTCAGTTAAGAGCACCATATGTTGTCTTATTTTTCGTAGGCTGCGAGAAATCGTCTTACAGCGTCGAAACAAAGGCATTGCTATCAGTGATCTTCGACCAATGTGTGGACTCGCCCCAGCTGACTCTTATCGGTACTGCACCACAAAAACAGCTTTTCCATCAACCCATCACCATATTAGCACAGGAAAAGGGTTTGACAATTTGGCACCATAGTGCCGAAGCTTAGTCTCGCAGTGTAGCAGATATATAGATCACCCAACTGATACAAGAAGGGCGGGTGTGCTTAATCAAATTCTGCATATTCTAGGTGTGAGGCTGCTGGAACATTAGCGATCTAGGAATACTTGTGACAATCCAGTGTATAGGTAGTCTATCTTGACAGGAGATATTGCAAGTCTGCTTCATTGGTATTAGGTAATGTTTACTCAAAGTTTCCTTGGAGAAAAAAGACGAAGACTGATCACTTGATTTTTGCAAACTTGCGGACGGTCTACTGTTCTAATACTAGCTCATATAGTTCACATATCAGGTTGTTATAACACAATTGTTTGAATTGCCAATGTTTCGGCGGCTACTTTGTGGTCTGGGAAGATCAGTCGAATGTCTGCAGTTCAATCAGCAAGTGCCTCTATAAGCTGAACAAAGAAAGTCACCAGACGTTGTCTTCATTGCATTGAGAGCTAAATAGTCTTCTCGCACGCCTGCTACTTTCAATAAATTTTTTCTAGTCTTCTATTCAAGTACAAATGTTCTAAGAGATATCGGATGTCCATTTCTCACTTCCAGAAGTACTTGAGAGGTGGTGAAGACGTGATAGCTAACAATTCGGAAGAAACTGCGTAACACGCTAAATTTTTCATGTGACGATTTACTGAGGAGAAAGGGGAGTATCATCTAATACTCAGAGATAGCTAGTGAATTAGTTCGCCTCAAACAACGATGCTTAACAATTTCTGCTGACCTTAGCGCTTGCCGTCATTTCTCTATCTGATGTTGAGGCTTACAGTCGGTTTTTGCTGTTACCGTTGACACAGCAGAAGAGGTTAAGTTTTTGAGGTTGAACGGCGACTTGTGAACTCGCGTTGTCTTCGCTTCATCGGCATCCCAATGATGATGAAGTGCAATTATCGCTGAAATACCGAGCCAGCAGTGCCACAGAGTTTGCATACCTTCACCACCTACACTTATCGACAACGTGAGTGAAGGGAATCTCTGACCTGTCATCATCAGTCAAGGGCAATATGATAGGAAATTCTTTGCGTTAACATTTCGTCTGATTTTTTTTTCGTGTGCAAACAGAGTGGATCTCAATAACAACGGAAGGCATCGTTATCTTATCGCTCTCGTTGCGCATCAGTTCACGATCAACAACACTTGGTGGGAAAAACTCAATGCAGGTATGCCAATTCTGTTAATGCTAGAGAAAGATCAGGATGGTCGACCTGCTTTTTTGTTGTTATAAATAGTCGACCATATCGTTCTGTAATATATCTTCGCTCTTTTAATTCACTTCAATCAATGTTTTAACAGCGTCTCCAGGTATAAAATGGTTAAATTGGGTAGCAACTTGGTCAGAAGGGCACTTCCTTTATGCATATTTTACATTGTAATTAAATGATGACTGCATCGAGTTAGTCATGAAGTCAACTAATCTGGTACGAAACTGTTACTTAGATGTGACTAACTGAGAATGACTTGAAATGAAATGACTTTTCTATCACTGATAGCAGCGAAACTGAAGTGGATGTTACCCTTCTCAGAGACTGAATTCATCCCAATTTTTCTGTACTTGGTAACACTTTTTGTTGAAATTGATCATGGCAATACTTACGAAATAGACGATATCTTGAATTTGCAAGAAGCTGATGATGAGATACTTCCCAATTGTTTTGAAATCCACTAAATCGTTATCCACTTCTACTCTGAAACACATAGAAAATGATCATGGCGAAATTTTGATGCACTTTGAACAAATTTTAGGTTGGAAACGGCTTTGCGGATGCTATCAGCACTCCAGATCGATAAGAGTTCTCTGAAGAATACATTTGTTATGAAGTTATTAAGGTTCCACTCTTCCTATGTATGCAAATATTCTATGCCAGCTTCGCCGCTAATATTCTGTTTCTCAACACATGGAATTCAAAAAGTCACGCACTCACTATGAAACCCTTTGCCGAACGGTGAATTTTTTTCCAGTTATATTTTGAAAATCACTATGGCTACTTACTAGCTGCCTCTCCTACGAATTTAACTACTGTAAACTGCTTTACACTCAGAAAAAGAAAATGAACTACCACATTCTTATGAAATATTCGCTTGACTGCGTGACGATTTCTGCTCGGAGCTTTTCTTATTTTTTCCATATTGTGATCTATTTGATAATTATAGAGATATCATGCAAACGTTTACATACTGTTGTTAAGAGGGCGGGCAGCACTGTAGTTTATTCTTTCTTTTATTTGTTGAAAATATATGTTTCCCACCTTCTTCTGGGCTCTGAGGAAGACGAAACCGCCGAAACGTATGCCACATTATAAAGGAGAAGCAGTAGCCTTTTACAAGTTTTATACATCTGAGAAAGCACTGTTTGTTGAGTAAATTTTGTCATTTAACTGCTTTTCAATACCTCATTTGAGAATTCAGTATACTCTGTAGGAGCGCTCTACGCCTTTTCGAGATTTGGCATGTCAGTAGTTTGAGTACGTTTGCGCAGTTTCGCCTGCCTCCTCAGAGCCACGCGCGTCAAAGTAGTTTGCAAGATATTTCTCACTATCATACCAAGGTTTATTGAAAGTCCGACTTCTAGAGTGTTGAAAAAAACGGAAGCACTGATTGCATTTCACGTCAGACTAATTCGTAGTGTTTTCAACAAGATGACTGCACAGCTTTTGAAGCTGAAATTTTCGCGTAACTGCCTTCATTTTGAAATTCAAAACCAATGAGATTACTAATTTTGATGAACATTTTGGCTATTTAATGAAATACTAGCTCATGTGGTAGTAATTCAATATGATTACTTAGAAATTGTGAAAACACAGGCCTTGCCTAGTTACTTGGCGAAAGGAAAAGAACACAACCTCCAGTCGACTAATTTTCAAAAACCTCGCTGGAGAGCTCCAATATGTATATGATTCCACAGCGCTTTTGTTAAGCCTTTTTCGAGGTTTTTATTGAATGTTAGTAGTATACGTACGTGTCGATGATCTTGCCCGTCTTCTCCGGACCAAACAAGCAGTACCTGACGAGCACTGTGATATGTTCCCTCTTCAGTAATTTTAGTATGGAGCGTACTGATGAGAGGGGCGAAACCGTCGAAATGTACGTTTACCACTAACATGCAATATCAAACCTCGAAAAAGACTTAGTAAAACAGTAATCAGTGCCATGCTGTCATTTTTCTACAAATGTGAAGGATTTTCTATCGTTTTCGACCTTTTTTGCTTCTGATTTCTGCAATCATTTAGGTTAGCGGTCAAAGGTCATAACGTATCAATATACTCAATAACCCGCGAATCTATGGGATGGCTCGGGAAAGGCATACACAGCTTGGAGACAATTATACCAAGTATGAAAATCTTTAGATTATTTCTTCCAATTAGTGATCACAACATCGTGCCACACAGAATGCAAAAAGTCCAAAAGGTCTTCCAAACTCTATGAGCTTTTAGCCATTTTCTACAGCTCCAATGAGCATCAACTAATCGCATTTTCTTAAAACTCCATTATTTATTCATTGAACCCTAATTAGAACGAGTTATCGAATTCGTATAACGAATTACCACCCCTCAAATGAGAAATTATATTGAAAATGAGGAAGAGCCATACAAAATGCCTGCGGAAAGCTAGGCCCTAAACGTCCAGATATTTGCCGTCAGATGCATGTTATTAGGTTGAGGAAAAAGTTCCTCAACACCTGCCGAAAATTCAAAGTCTACACATGAATAAAATTTGAAACAGCAATAATAATTCTTTGAAAGAATCCATCCTTATCCACGATTTTTTGCTAACAATCTGCAACCCTTCGGACCTGCCTGCAGTGCCATTTCTTGTACTTCGAATTGAAATGCTCCTATCATGTGTCTTTAACTTGATTGAATGTCTTGAATCGGTGTCCATGTAGGCAGAGTTTCCACCTGTGGAGGAAATGGGTCCATAATCGGGCGGTGAAAGCATCTGTACTGAACGGCTGAGTACGCCAAGACCTTGACTTCTTGCAATTCATCAAACTTTTTCCTTAGTCTTTTTTACTCTGCAATTGTCTTGCTGAAAAAGAGCGTGCTGTCGACAAGTAAGTGTAGGATACTACTTATATTTGGGAATTGATTCCTGAGGAATCGTATACCCCAGAGATATTCCCAAGAATTCTCATTAACAATACGGTGTGAAACAATTTGAGCTTTTAGCGGGTGTTAAAGAGCTTTTTCCTTAAACGACATCCATCTTCAGTGGCAAAGCGGGACATATTTCAATTCTTATTATAGAGAAAACTCATATGCGCTTGGATATGTTTACGCAGGAAGTTGATGCGAAATGTACTCCGCACATAATCTATTACAAGAACCTAAAATCAGACCACTAGAGACATACGCAGAGCGTTAAATAATTACACTCGAACAATAAATCGCAATCGTAGGGCTTGGAAAACGCCTATCAGAATAGTTTTATATACATCCAATGCACATGACAGAGCTCACAGAAATATCAGCTGGTAGAAGAGACAAAAAAATGAGGAAGATGGCGCCAAATTTCAGTCGAACTCTATCGAATTTTTTGAAAAATGAAGAGCACATACAAAGACCAACTTTTCATCAACCTCGGTATTGTCCAAGAAGCCAGTCTTTCTTCCTAAGTCGGTTATAACAAGATTTGGTCAGAACTTGTCGGCTCGGCAATTTCGTTTCCTTAACCCCTTGACAACAGCATTGAAATCGTGCGTGGCGGGCGCGGCGACTACAATGACGATGTGGTAGTTTTCTAATGAAATTTGAGATTTTTCCCGTCACTAGAGAGAATTTCCTCGGCAGTAAATGAGAAAATATGATAGAAGAGGCATTGGTAAAGCTATTTGTGATAAGAACAATGGCGATGCTTCCTCCTAAAACCACAGATTTCAAGGAAAAAGCCATATACTTACGAATACGTAATGTTTCAAACTACTATAGAATATTTTCATATTTCACTTGTATTTATCTCTTATTTTTCATGTTGACAAATTCGTGTTCTTATTCATTGTCGCAAATAAATAATAATAAAATAATCAGTCACTTTACAGTCTGTTCTTATGAAAGCAAAAATTGTAATAAAAATCTTCCAATAGTGAAACCATTTTATTTCATGGAATAGCCCAAATCATAAAAGTGATTGTCAATGAGAAATCAAACAATTGTTTGCCAAAAATGGTGTTTCACACTGCATGCGATGCCATTTTATCAATAACTCTCCATAATTTCTCCATTATCACTAAGCTCCAGGAGTAAGAAGCTATTTGGATTACAAAAAAGACCTCGTTCTATCGTTTTTTTGGATAGCAACTTTTCATTATCCGCGTTTATTCTGTAGTATGAGCCTATTATCATAGTGATTTTGACACTGGACATTCGTACCATTTACGTATTCCTTTTAGCTAAATTAGCTAAACTTCATGCGCCCAATCATATTTCCATCGCTCCTAACAACTCCAATGTGACCACATCCAGGCGGTTGTAGACGTCCAACAGTAGAACAGAGACTTTTTGCCCAACTGCTTCCAATGGGTATGGTCTTTTGCTTTCACCAATGGGAGTAATCCCTCCACCCTATGAAATGTTTCGGTTTCCGCCTCACACGTTCAAACAGAAGTTTGAAGCTCATACTCTCCCTTGGATATTGATCCTTTCTCATATATGAACTTTGCTAATTTTGAATTATTCATTGTTGACGGATGCGAGAAGGAGCCGGGTACTTTGGCGTTACGAAGCATCTTTGAACGGAAAGTGAATTGCGTCAAAATGGAATATTTCCAATAGAAGGTTATAAGTATTAACAAAATGTAAGGTAGATTGTACACTGTCTTCGAAGATGTATTCCACACTGCGCACTATTCGATCCCCCGGTGTTTACTATCTTCAGAGGTCCGCCTTCGGAAGTAGTCGACCGAGCAGATTGCTAATAATTTTGATCTTTTCACGCCCGTTTCCGGGAATTTGGAAGCCTTTGAAACTACAGCAAATACTGAACGGTGTTCTATCTAATCACTTTGAGGAGCGCTGACGAAGCGGTAATCGGTGAGTAATCAAAGAAGGTGTCGTCATCCAGAATCTGGCCCTACTCTCTAATGACGACGGGGGTGTTCAAAGCGGTGTAATGCTCAAGTGCAGGAAGCCAATCAACATCTAAGACTGCACACGCCCCATGTTTTCAAAATTGATTGTGAAACAGATAAATATCTCGGATATGAAAGGGATGATGATGGGGGAAAAGACAGTCTCACTCTTGCAAGATGTACGACAGAAATGAGAAGTAAGAGTTGAAAGTAAATTAATTTTTGTAGCTTCACTAGCAGGGGTGACCAAGTGAGGTGAATGTATCAGAGATAAAGATTTTCCTTTGTAAAATTTCACTCTCTTGTGACACTGAAGTGTTCCGACAGTCTGAATTTCACTTATAGCTGTCATAGAACCGTCAGTAAAATTCAAACAATAAGCTAATTATCTTGAAAGGAAGACGTATTTTTTCCACGTTGATATTGCGCCACTGAAAAAATCTTTGCATAAATCAAGCCTAGTACTAGAATCTCTATTTTTTTAGCTACAGAATGACTACTGGTAGTCTATTGAAAAGGCAGGAGGTATAGTGCAGATCTAAATTCTAAGGAAGTGCTCCCAAATTTGATAATGCGAACTCTGTTGCTGCTTACTCTGGCTGCATAGTAAAACTCCTTCCATATATGTTCCTTCTACGGGTTATACATTGTCAAATGTGTTTTCGAGTCAAATTACCATGAAATAGGCGATATGAAAACTGCAATAAACAAGAGCTAGAAGTATGATTTTTTCCAAGGATGCTTCTTTCCAGCCGAAAGGTGGGATAACACGTGAACATTCTCCATGCTAGAAATACGTTTCTCCAATAAGTAATACATCCAGTCATAGCAATACATTTGATCAAAAAGCTAAAATCGAAATTGTGTAAATACCAAAATAAAAAGCGTAGAGTACAAACGTTGGTCCATCTAGTCCACAAGCGAAAACGCAGTCCTGTTTTCACTTATTACAGCACAATGAGCAGGTTCTCATAGTATAAACCAAATTCACCTAAAAAATCTCCACTTTTGAGCTATTGATTGATTATCAATAGCCTGGTGACAACACTCTTCTGGCTGAAGAAAGCAGGAAAGCACGAGCCCATTTCTCATAATGTAATTGCAGTTTGCACAAATAGTAGCAAAAAGTGGAAATGTTTCGGACAACTAGGCGTTTTTTTTCTACTGAAAATAAGTTTATAGAAATTTCACCAATAAGAATCAAGCCTTACAAAAACAAGGTTTCCAAAAAATCAAAATTTCACTGTAAAAATAAAAAGATCATTTTCTCATGGGATCGAATGACTACAAAAACGTAGATGAAGAAGGAAGAAACTGATATTATATAACAGCTGGAAACATGTTCTCTTTCACGGCAAGATTTTCTCGTTGAAACATAGATTCTTCGACAGATGGGCGTTCTCTTACCTTGAAACCTTTTATAGAAGTCTAAGTCTCCTAAGAATAAATCATCAGTTAATTACGATAACATCCTCTCAGAGCCTCAAATTATCAAATAAATTCCCATATTTTGTTACGAACGCGTCATAAAAATTCCCCACCAAAGTGGGCTATGAGCTAAAAACAGCTCATGTCCTTGTCAACGGGTTAAGAAGATATTTGAACATTCACTATTTTGCTCTCCACTAATCTTTGAATTATTATTAGAGACCAGCTCTACATAGTCCTATGCGGTCGAAATATGCATTTGGGGCACATCGAAAAAGGTAGTTTGAGATATGGGTTTAAATCACTCGAGATCAACCCCTCGTTATGATATGTTCCTAGACTTTTAGAACTTATTCATAACGACTGATATATCCAACCCGCTGTTGCTCCAAATTCTGTGTGAGGGTAGTGACTTCCACTTGGAAAGCTTCTCCGCTAAATCTTTGACCCCGATACGTTCCCACTGGAGTGTAGTCTGACTTTGAGTTTACCACGTCTGTTCTCCTTGATATGAATACAGATTGGTCTATCCGTTTCACCAGTGTATCCGTCCCCGCATGTTCCACAAGATATTAGATAAAGTGTACCCTAACTCATGCACTTACATTCTCTTTCTCTAGGGCAGATTGAGCACTAGTGTGTTCTGCATAAACTGTGATACAAGTTTACGAGCCATTTGGTGGTAATTCTATTAACGCTACCAATTGTTGAGACGGTGTCTATCTGCTTAGTCAAGCTCAGGGAATCATTCGTTCTTTTTTTTTGTTGCACGTACAATGGCAAGATAGTGAAGGAATGTTTCTCAAAGGTACTAGATTAGTGAAAAAGATCAAATGTTGTTACCTTATGCATGTTTTCAATATGCATTTCTTGCCTTGCTTTGTTGCTAACGGCTATCGCTGAAAGCGATTTTTCTAAAGGTATTTCTAGTAAGATGAACACTCTGCGTCAAAGCAATCCTCATTCTTCAACATAAAAAAACTCCATCCTTGGGTAATGATCATGCTCACTATTGTTACTGCTTATTTTTGTCACCTATCTTGTGACAGTCGAGCGCTTATCCTCAATCATCATTTTTTAATTGCCATATATATTATCTGTTCTATAGCCATCTCCTAAACATCATCAGTTCACAATTTGTGAAAGTTGAAGGCTTTTGACACCTAAACGTCACAGTCATTTTGAACTCATCCCATTGTCATCAAAGAGTGGTGTGAAATTTTAGGTGACGACCTTCATCGACCACTCACCTATTATTTCTTTATGGCGTTCTCTTGATAACAGACATCACGCTGTTGACAATAGGGTTTCTTGAGTATCACAGTTGAATATTGAGAAGATTGTCGGAGTTCTCTCTTTTTCAGAGCTTGAAAAGTTCAAACTAACTCGTAGTCCACCCAGCCGACCACAAACAAAAATAAACCTCCGAAGACATCGAATTCCGAGTGATCGAGTAGTGAGCAGTGGTGAATACTTCTTCTGAGGAAGTGCACAATCTAATCTTACATTTTTCTGATATTCGAGACCTACTCCCAGTAAAACCTTCTACTCGAAATAATCTGATAAGGAAAAAACATATTTTGAGCGAAAATCTAAGTGCTATACAGGCGCTTGTTTCACCCTACAGGGTCTTATCAACAACACCGTCCTCGGTTCAGCAGATCCCTTGAGGCTATAATCCTCTATGAAGGAATCGATGCCGAGCAATAAATCACTACAAGTCAGATAATGGAATTACCTGACACTGTAGCGGCCGGCAGTCGAGTCAGTCAGGCAGTCAGTCTACTCAAAATATTTATCTCGGCATGCAGTTTAAGAATATGTTTCAAGCCTTTCCAAGGTTTGATATACTAATGGCTTACGCACGCTTAGGCCGTCTCATCCGCCTCATCACAGCCAAAAGCCCCACTGAAAACTCCCACTAATAGCAACGGTGGTCGCAGGAGGATTAGTCTAGAAAATGCGAAATACCACATATTGCTGCGGTCTAGACTAATTTTCAGTTCACACCTTTCACTGTTGCTATTGGTAGAAGTGAGCCGTAGAGCCATGTGGCTCTAGGCGGGCGAGAGCATCGAAATGTACGTTAAGCCTCTAGGGCACTAAATTTCGGGAGGCTCATAACATCCTCACAAACCATGTTAGAATTTTAGGAAAGTTTTCAAAATAGTTGACTGGAAGGTATCTAGGCATACTTCTTCTCGCACCTTGTGCGGCTAACAGCACTACAATAGTCTGCAAAAAGTTGGTCCGAGAGTTGCGCCTGCACCTGCTTGCATCAGGGCTTTGTAAGTGTACAGCGATGTAGGATCGGTGATGAATAGTTCTAAAAAGTGGAGTATGGAGTGGGTCCCTGCATGTAAGCACTACGTAGTCTTGAATACCTTCCCGTTGCCTACCAAAGGGCAGGGTTCTACTAAGCCAGAGCACTTCTCTTGAGCACTTGCCGATTATCTCTCATTGTGCAATATATTGTTGTTCATCGCTCAAGTTGCCACTAAGAGCCAGCATTTCTGACGAATGCTTTATGCTTACTATGAAGCTATCGGCTTCGTCACCGACATCCTATCTTCACTGTTTTTCAGAAAGGGATCGAGTGGGTTTCTCAATCTTAATCTGCAGGCATAACAATCCCTTCTGTTCAACAAATCAATTCAGGCTAACTCTTCCTCACGAATTCTACGGATTTTCTGAATAGGAGAGAACAAAAGAAATGCGGATCTGATTCGTTGAAGAGAAACTTTCACAGGAGTGTTAGCAACTGTTCGAAAGCAGAGACTTGAGGCTACCGTCACACCTCATCGGTTTTTCAAAAGACCCTTTTATAACGCTGTAGCATCCAAATCAAAAATTATGTTTCACATCGCTTTTCGCCTTCATTTTTTATAATGACGTATAATTCCTGGATGCCGAAATCTATATGCAAGTGTAGAGAATAAGTTTCGTAGTACTTAGGTCTAATCGCTTTATCTAGAGTTTCTTCAAAGCGGAAGAAATTTTCAATTGAATAACCAATGCTACCATTTGTCTTTCATTCTCGCCCCGCCCTGCCACGCTCTCTGCCACGGCCCGCGCCTGTCGAATAGTCGGTAAACAACGCCTGCAAAGAATGTAAGCTCGATCTTATATTTCTTGTAACCTTATACCAAAATGCTCACATCGATAGAATCAGAGAACATTAGGCTGATTCAGATGATTACTATTAGTCGAAAGAAGAGACTCTGCGGCGATGTTTGACGCACAAAATTAAAAGATCAGAGAAAATAAAAGATCAAAAAAGCTTTTCAGAAAATAAGAACATTTTGAGTCTTGAAGTTTGTGCTATAGTTTAAGTACTAGGCTGTAAGAAAAGAGTTTTGTCAGCGAAAGATAGCGAGTTAAGAGAAAAAAAAAAACAATGGTTATATAAAACATGATTTTGTTTGAAAAGTTTTAGCGCATAAAAGGGGTGTTTTGAAAAATAATGAGTGGAGCTGTAGCCGATGTCTTAGCTTTGAATCGTACTAGCACTTCTATGAAAAGTTTTCTCCAGCAAATGAGACGTTATTCATTGTTCCCACTTAATCCCCCCCCCCCCCCCAGAAAAAAACCAGTTCTACAATAGCAGCTTTGTTATAATCTGCAAAGATTTGCAAAGTCTTGTATGAACGTTTCATTATAAGTGAAAGAGGATACTCATCAGAAGCAGTTTGGCGGATAAAGTGCCCCTTCGTAGATGTGCTAATAAGACCTCCAAACCCCCTCTCCCACCTCCCCCTCTTCCCCTTCCCTCATCTGCCAGGTAGTGTAGTTGAATTATTTGCAAAAGTGAAATTGGCAAGGTGCCAAAAATTAAACGCGAGAGTATAGTAGAATGCGAAAAATAGATGGAACAAATTAAAGTGGTGCACATAACCACTTAATGGATTACAGTGATGAAAAAACTTCATATTGAGTTATTAAATTGGCACATAAAAGCTTATTGCATTATAACACGATAAAGCAAAGTCTTTTCTAGAACTATTAAAAAGTCTTAAACTTCTATCTAGCACTCTAGCACTTTATAAGGTGGAGCTCGGATCCACGCGCACCGTGACCAACATCACAACCACTCGAGCACGCACCCTAACTCCTAGTGCACAACTGATAATAAAAGATTGTTCCGTTAATATCGATGAAAATCGCATTGTATGCATTGCCCCACTGTAATTTTGTTTGACAAAACATTTAGCACTGTTTTGTGTTGTTTTTGGGTATTTAACTGAAAGTGCCGTACGGGCCTCTTCTATCATATTCTATGATTTACTGACCATAAATCTCCCTAGTGGGAGTAAGATACTGAATTTCGTCATGAAACTACTACACTGTAAAAAAAACGTGCTGCATCTGCAGATCGATCGCAGCGACTGCGCTGAGAGCGACCGGCGCGGCGTCCTATAAAAGGCCGTCTCTGAAGGGTTAAGGGTACGAAACGTGCCAATGAAAATTTTCTCAAAAGGGGATTGTCAGTCGGTGTATTCAATACGATAACGTGGCTGCCAAAGGGTTAATGCATTCCGTACAATATAGCTCCAAATTATGATAGTGCAATCCTTTGAGTACCGCCTTGAGACTGCTTTTTTTCTGGCCTGCGATCACTTTTTTCTCTTCTTTCCTCCCTAAAAAATAAAGAATAGAACTACTCGTTCTAGAAACTCAGTGGGCCCCATCTTTCTCAGATTCTACGGGAAACTTGTATTGATTATCATGCTCCAAACGCCTGCTCTTTCTAACTGACTGTTATGTGTTGAAATAGCACTTGTAAAAATCGCGGTAAACTAATTGTGTCTTAGAGTATCTGATGACGGTACCACATAGAGCGGAACGTTAGTGACAAATAAGCGACAAATTATTGTCAGATAAGCCTTCAAACGTCTACGAATAGATATTAGAATAGAATAAAGGACAAAAGGATGAAGCTCTCGGGGTTGATCAATCCCTGAGGGATGCGCCATACACTCGTTTCAATTTTGAACTTTGTTTGAGGTGATTGTATGCATATCTAACCTTTACAATGACTAGCGGTGGCCTCCTTCTAAACCGAGTCAGTGCTGCTTATCCTTCCTACAAGTCTGAGACCAGTCTGGCCACCAATTCACCAACCTCGGAAGGATGGATGGCTTAGTGAGCCATGAGCGCGATAATCGAGCCTTGACCTCGTGTGAGACACAGAGCACCTCTAACCACTGCACCACATGCGCTTTCTATTAGAATAGAAACCATCAATAATTGAATCGACAGTTGTCGCATATATCAAAGCATCTTCGAAGTCTCATCGATTGTCGGTTTGGACATTCAATATCAAACATCGGCCTATGGATGAGCTTACATGACCTTGGCACAAATATTCATTCATGTGCTCATAGTGCGTGCCTGTATAGTTATCATTATAACATCTCTAGTTCATAAAAGCTCCTTGGTGGACCAAAATATTGATTATCTATCCGATTGTTGCAGAATTGTCCTCAAGGATGAATAATTTCGGTTTCTGTTTGATTAACAACGATTTTGTATCTTAACAAACTGCCGGATGAGGTCGGATCACTTCAGCGCGGCTGAAGTTCTTTTGAAAAAACAGAGCTGCAAAAGCTACCTCATATTGCTTTGCTCCACTAAACTCGAGTCGTCTCCATGATACACTACGCAAGCCAGCAGCACAAAAAAAAACTCTGAATCAGACACTCAACTTCAATCAGTGTGAATCTGGTGAGTGAAGGCAAAACTGCCAAACTGACACACACAATAAATACCCGTTGAAAACCTCTTGTGAGACTATCATAAAGCCAAAAAATCGATAAGTTCTCAGAAGGTTCATAAAAATAACAGAAATAATGCTTCTATTAGCTATGATAAGATTTATTTGCAGCAGAAGCACGGACAGAAGATCAGGGAATAGTTGGTAAACTGTTCTGGTATATGGAGATGACACCCGTTGTGATTGCGCATCCTCATCTTATCGGGTTCGAGTACTTGACGCATTCAGTACAAGACGGTGAATGAAATATCATTTAATTACTTAGACACTCGGATGGCTGGTCTTCACGAACAGTGCAGGGCTCCATCATGAATTCTGCTCGTTTCTTCCTCACGTATTTGTTGCTTATTCTGGTGGCATTTTTGAACATAGTGATGTATTTATGTCACTGCCGCGATCTTGAAATCGTATGTACTTGTGGACGCAGATGGTTAACCGTCACTTTCACAAAAGGGCAATTGCACTTTCATGTTTGCACTCCACTGCTCTTCTGGTTCATCTACCATTTCTTCTTCTACTATAAAAGCAACCAACTGTGTCTCTCTATCAATGTATATTATTTGATAACATAATGATGCTTTTGAGAGGTCTGTTATGGCACTTATATAATAGCAGACACGTGTTTCAGCATTACAGCTTCATCAGTGGCCTGGTGCCTTTCGGTTAAACCAATTCAAACCGATATATTGTTATGATCGAGGTCTAAAAAACAGTCGAATGTAAAGGTATGATTCATCTTGCCTGCCATGAGCGGTTGATTGCTGGTCGCTGCATTGTCGGGGGATCTCATCACCTGAGATGCGGTGATCTAAAGTGATTTGGAGTCGATTCCTTTACATGTAGAGGTATATCCCTCAAAGATATTGGGTGAACCCAAAGATACCGTGCTACCGATGAGGCTGTGATGCCGAAATGCGTGTATAAATACCAAAACAGGCCTCATGAAAGACTCAAGTTATGTAGTCAGATTATATTGTTCTGAACGAGGTCTATAAAGACAGTCGAATGTAAAAATGTATATTGACTTGATAGGTTCCAAAAATTTGAGCTTTCTCGACTGGATTATAATACTAGTCAAATCTTAGAAGACATCGCTCAAGTGGTTTCTAAGCACACTATAATATTCTTGACATGGCTGAAGTCCACGACCATTTTATGTAATAGTGCGGTGGGAAGACCGATATGCCAAGGAGTTTAGCGTGTAACATATCTCGGTATTCAGTAGCTCAAATCCCGGTATTTTCAAGCTAGGTTCTTGGAAAGGCCTTAGTAAGCTGTAGAACCGAAAGTAGAAATGACTGTCAAAGTCAGCGCATATGCCATTTGGCACGTATTTCCTTGATTATTGGAAAATTTTATCAGCTTCTCATGAACTGGTGCGCCCATTGTATTAAAATTGTAGAAACAAATTTACTTTATAATCTATGGGCTTAGGATGTTGTTTTCTTTTTTAGATTGCCAAGTAAAGCTCACGGTTCTTATGTAGTAGACGGCGACAAACGAAAAACCAATCCATTCCGCTTGACAAGAATTTTTCATGCGAGCATTGGCAATCATTTGAAGCTTAATTTTCTGGCTAGAGCCCTATCTAGCCGTCTTCAAAAATACCTTTGTATAACGCTGCGATAATCAAAATAAAATTATATTTTACATCGGCAGCGCTAGCATACTATTAATTTCTTAAAAACACAAAAGCATATGCACGTGGTGGGAAAACCTTAATAATACAGAGTCATTCGTCTAATCTGAAGTTCACCTTCGCGACGGAGGATAAATTCCTAATCAAATTATAAAATCGAACTTTGCATATTATCCTTCTGGGCACCATCAATTGATGACTGCGGCAACTCTTAGCCCTACCGCCCACCCAGCAGCTCACGAAATGGCCAAAAAAACACATGCCCCCTTATGTGATTCGATTTTGTTTTTCCTACTGCACTACCGAGAAACGAGTCTTTGCAAAAAACAAGCACAGCGTTGGA
Source organism: Parelaphostrongylus tenuis (assembly GCA_019055375.1). Lineage (NCBI taxonomy): Eukaryota > Metazoa > Nematoda > Chromadorea > Rhabditida > Metastrongylidae > Parelaphostrongylus > Parelaphostrongylus tenuis. Next base: position 15,035 of record JAHQIW010000965.1, on the reverse strand, counting down.
ATCAGCAAATTTTACGCTATCGAGTGATTAGTGATAGTAGAAAGGAAGAGTCTGTCTTGCAAGAAAAACGCATGTGTGGAACGCAAATGCTTTCTTCCTGTTTCTGCACTTTCGTAAGAGGCTTTTCGAGAAAGCAGGCATATTATTAGATTTTTCGAGAGTTGAGCTATCGAAAGACTACTAGTAGTCTGAAGAAGGGGTTTTGGTTTTCTTTTTTGAAAATTATAAACGAAAAAAAAACAGGTGGTGCGTGTGAAACATAATCTCATTCTGATGCTACAGCGTCACAAAAAGGCTTTCCAATAAACGATCAGGTATGCTCTAGCCAGAGATTTGAGCTCTCGAATGAGTACTGACACTCCTATGAAAAGGTCTTGTCCAGCGAAAGGGATCAGTTTCAGACTTGTCATCGTCTAACATATAAGAACCAAACCAGCTACTAAGTCTGAGTCTAAGCAGCCTATGTTCAAGAAGTGGAAAAATAATCTCTTTCTCGTTCTTCCAGCGCTTTATGAAAGGTTTCGAAAAGCCAAACTCAGCTTCAGCATCACTCAAATTCCTGTTATCAAAAGACTACTAGAGTTTATTCAAAGACCATTCACAAATCCACGCCGCCTCGCTGTAATTTGTTGCGAATGTTGTCAGCCACATTCATGCACCTTATTTAGCAAAGAACTGAGCTTCGAATGTGAAAGTCAACTTTACTTTCATTGCCACAGCACAATGATAGGATTTTTCGGAGAGCAGTTCTTAGAAATTTTAGAATAATCAAGATTCAAGCTACTGAATGACTTCTAAAATCCTGAGGGAAAAGCGAAAAGGCTTTGTCTCAAAGGGTTGAAAAATGGATTGCGATAGCTGACTTGTGGCTTTATAATTCAGCCAACACAATCATCATCTGTGTGTTTGTTCGCTCGTGTTAAAGTGTGTTTTTCTTCTTTCGACCTGCTGCGGAAAATCTCTATAGTACTGCCGCATTTTCTAATCTAAATTTGAATCGCTATCTCTCTATAAAAATAAAGCTAACTCAACATAAACAAGATGGTTCTTATACAATGACGCTGATATTATGTGAGGAGGAAGAGACCTCTTCAAACAGTTATTGCTTATGTAAAGGGAAAGTGAACAACTGCAGTCTCCTTTAGAGAGTGAGGAATTAGTGAAAAACACTGTGTATGAAGTAGAGTGATGCCACTCACTTTTGCTGAGAAGGAGTGGATATGATCACAAGATCAGTGTGGCTTTCATCTTGGCATGAGTGATGGGTATTGAGGCTAAGTGTACACGTGAAGCGATCATTACCATAAAATTGGTGAAAAGTAAGTTAAGTGTTAGTCGTAGATATGAAAGAGTGTATGGGGAATATGAAAAATGTATGGTCTATTGACATATTTGAGCTTTTCATGAGTGCGACTTGTAGAGTGCGAGACGAGTTTGGCCTTACAGGCTTATCAGTTGCACGGTGCCTTTCACTCCAGCCAATCCCTTCAGGAGAGACCTCCTACATATAAAGGAATCGACGAGAACTACACTGCCATGAAATGAAAAGGCCATTCGTCGTGCACTATTTTATAGGCGATTGTTCGTGGCTGATAAATCTTATCATGTGATGGCTTTTTTTGACTGCTTTTGAGACCTCTCTTAAAACAATATAATCTGATGTAATATAATATATAATATATAAATTATAGTATATAATATAATCTGATAACTGGTAAAAAATGCATGATCTCATAGAAACGTAAAGAGTATTGTTCACAAGATGAAGAACAGTTTCTACATTTGTCTTGCTTCTTCACACAGCTGAACCTAATTAGCATCCAGCACTTCACATTGTAGACAACGTGCTTAAAAGTAACGAAGTGAAAGGATGATCTGACATGGAATTGGAAGGTCCGAAGAGGGTGGAAGAAGCAGTTATGGAAAGTTTCAAAGTTGAGCAACTTGGCAAGTGATCATAGAGATACTCCAAAAGTGGATGTGAACTGAAAGGAGCGTACACTCGTCAGTGACCTGCTTTTATGGATATAAATCATGATTGAATAGATGGAAGCGCTTCAGTCAATGTGATCTCGCCAGAACACTAAATGAAACATATCTAACGGAGAGAAGAGTTAGTCAAAAGATCGACTTTCACCAAGGCTCGGCATGAAATTGAAAAAATAGCTTTGAAGTGCCTTTCTATTCGAGATTTGCGCGTGGTTGGTATACTACTTTGATACTGATAGTTGACTTTTCGACAGCTTCGCATTCTTCAGAGCCTGATCGTATCTCTAATGTTACATCTATGAGTGTGTGAACTACGTACTGTAAGAATGAATATCTTAAATTTTACTTTATTCAAGAGAAATCACCTTCCATTGTCAGGTGTAAGACTCCACAATTCCAGTATCACAAATTGATAGTAGTGTCAGTGGGCCGTTATCACACATTAAACGGCATTCATGTTCCTTTCAACCGGTGGAGGAACACAGGACTTTTAAGGCGTGCTGGCTCCATCCCCTGGGCCCGCCCTCATCAGTCACATCTGTCCCTTGATTGATGGAAGTGATAGTGATTGGGATGGTAGTGGTAATGATGGTAGTGATAGTGATGATAGTGATGGTGATCATAGTGATAGTGGCGGTAGTGATAGTGGTGACAGTGAGATTTGCAGTGATAGTGATAATGATAGTGATGGTGATAGTGATAACGACAGTGATAGCGATAGTGATAATGATAGTTATAATTGTCATTACCATGATAACAGTGATAAAGATGATAGTGATAGTGATAACAATAATGATAAAATGATAACTATAATGATGATGATGACAGTGATAATGATAATAATATTTATAATGATAATGATATATGTCATTATCTTTATCACTGTCATTATCACTATCACTATCACCACAATTACCATTGTCACTACCATTATTATCACTACCACTACCATTGTCACTATCACTATCATTGTCACTACCACTATCACTATCACTACCGCCACTATCACTATCATTACTATCACTACAGCCACTATCACTATGATCACTATCACTGTCATCACTAACACTACCAACACTATCACTATCATCCCAATCTACATTACGATCATCTATCAAAGGCAGACGTGATTGGTGGGGCGGTGCCAAGGGGTGAGACCAGACCTTCTTCTGGACCTGTGGTCCTCAGGCGGTTGAACTTCTGATATGGACGGGTTCGAGCGTCAGTTCGCACATAGTACACAGGCAATTGTACACGTGACAAAACGATGAGTGATTATTTTCAAATAAAGTGAGTTCTATAAAGATTTTCTTTAGTACAGTAAGAAAAGTTTAGTTCACAAACTTATAGAAATAGCGTTCAATAAAAATACGTCCAGGATCTGGAAGAGGAAAAGTGGTCGAAATGTTAGCCGTTAGTTTCAAGAAGAGGTATTAAACATAGCGCAAGTTCAAGCAAAAGGACCATTTGTGTTTGTCGTGTTTTGGTGAAATCTATTGATAATGTTTATATTATAGAAACTTCGGTTAGCAGAGATCACAGTTTGGTTTTGTTGAGCAATACAACAAACAATTAGAATAAAAATGACTAAATATACACTCTTCCTTCCAAAATATTTTCTGCCCTACTGCATATGCTTATGAAGAGAAAAGAAAGCATTAATGTCCAGCATAACACTTTGGTTATCAGCGATGAAACAATGAATATCAATGGTTTTCTATGAAGAAATCAGCCAGAAATATGCAAATTACTCGGATGTTTCTGAATTTCAGACATGTTTCAAAAAGTGATGAGCACACCATTTGACCTTATCATTCTGGACGAACTATTCCCAACTGCACAAAGTGCGATGGCATTGGCTATGCAAAAGAAATTCTCCAGTAAACTGGCCCTCTTCTCTACAACTGGTAACACGTTAATAGACCTTTTGATAAATTCAATAATTATTTCATGCTTTGAAAGCCTAACACGTAAGAATCCCGGAGAAATTTCTTACAGATCCCTCCAGCCAGCACAGTTTTGATCGTGGATTTTGTCGCAATCCTGTTATATCTCCAAGGTGAGCTCGACATCGATGAATTGAAAATCCATGTTTTTCATGTTTTTTTTTTACGCAAAATATATATCAGAGAGGCTCTCAGCTGAGTGAAAAAAACGACGGAAAGAAATACTTTTTGTGCTTACTTTTGAGGTGCTTGCACTTTGAACAGTATTCTGTCAGATATATATTCAGGAGTGTTGAGTGATATTCAAGATCTTGAATCCTAAGTGGGGGCTGAACCCAAATCTCTCTTTCCTGCTGTGCTTGCCGACCAATATACTATTGAAGCTTGCACTCTGCTATCATCCTTTTTTGTGATATACAATGCAAAGTAGAATTCCGATTGCTTACTCGGAGTTCCATTGCTTTGTATGGCAGAAAAAGTGATAGCGTAACAGCGGCACCGATAGTGCAGTGGTTGTCGCGTACCCCGGAAAAGATGATACACAGAGTTCAACTTTAAATCGAAGATCACAATTCTGCCTATCACGCAGCATTCTGTTTAGATAGTTAAAAGATTTTAACAGAGTTACTGAGGCGGCTTAGTGGAAAAGAATTTCTTTAAAAACTGCCTGCTTCCAAATACTCTAAGAAAAAACTTCATTTTTTTAATAATTTTCCTTCATATATAAGCTTTTAATCAATCTCAAATCCTACTGCCATACTTTCTAACTCTAAGCACTCATTATGCACCTAACTGAAACAGTTGAACCATTTACCTCTACTGACTTTCTGGAATTTCCGTGAAGGCTTCTTGAGTGTTCCCAGCATTCATCATACTTATTCAATTTTTTGAAGCTCTCATAAGCTCTTCAAAGCCTCTTATAAATTAATGATGACAATTCAATTTTTTCAGTTTCTACACCAAAACCTATAACGTGCAGGATTATGATGTGCTACGGTTTATTGATCGCCTCACTACACTGAAGGACGTCATCGTGGAGCAGGTTTATTCAGCTGATTACAATATTTCTACTTTTCTTTTCCCTAAAAATATTAATGAAGTGTGAAATGATCTGTTGAGGACAAAAATTCTTTAGACAAGCAACTCCGTCTTTTTCTTTTCAGTTCTTCGCGGCTGTCATGAGCAGCCAATGGATGCAAAAAGCTGGAGATGTTCTTAATGTTCCAAACTCCTACAAAATCATTTACGAGGTGGTTATTTTTTTAGATTATAGCTTAGGAAAACTAAAGTAAACCAAATAGGTAAAGAAAATTCCTGGCTTAGATCAATTTGTCGGTATTCACCTTGCATTCGTTTAATTTGTCATGTCGTTGTAGTGCATAAATCCATCTTTGAATTATGCAATCACCTGAAAAGTCCCACCAATCGTTCATTTCAGTTCCTGATTTTCTTCTTTAGGCCAAACACGAGGTGTTACATTTAACTTTACTTGACAGCTGACGTTTCGGCAGTACGCCTTGAACTGACGAAACGTCAGCTGTCAAATAAAGATTTATGTAACACCTCGTTTGGCTTGAGGAAGATAATCAGGAATTATATTGAAGCATGCCGAGGTCAATAGACAATCGGTCTTGGGAATTATCAATTCAATATTTTTTTTTACTTTCCTAAACCAGTGTATCACCGATTCCTTGATCGTGGTGGGAAGGTAAGGTTGGCTATTTAAGAGCACCGGACCGAAACAGTTAGAGCGAGTATATCATTATAGAACACCTCTAACTATTGCGGTGGTTCCCAGAACCACTTAGTTCTTTAGTAAACAGGCTATTTCAGGCTTCTTCTGCTACATTTACCGACTTCCCATCGCGTTTTGGATTTCCTTCGTCACAAAGTCGGGATTTGATTGACATCGCCGAGCATTGCCAAGGTTTTGTGAGAAATTATATAAAAACTCTGAATAGTTGAAAAATGAGTGGTGGAAAACTGTACAAAGTCAAAAATTATTGACAGTCATGCGATATAATGGGAATGAGTAGCTAGTAATAGATGTTTTGGAAAAAAATCAACATCGATGAGTAGTTTGGTTAAACTACTTTGCCGTCATCCACTGTTAGACATCTCTTGAAAATGTTCTTTTACAAGTGTTTGCCCATGAAAATAAAGAAAAAATCAATTTGTATGTCCAAACAATCTGAAGAATGTGGTAGGAACTTGCATTTGTAGCATCTTTATTGTATTTCCCTAAACTTTTCAGTGTTCACAATATATTTTATGTTTTACGATGGCCCCAAATTATCGACTAACTCCAATTCTATAGCTTGTAACGATTAACCTCTTTCGCATCATTAGCGTTTGACTGAGGCCAGATATCTATATGCACCCATTACTCTGTATATTCTCTGTCGACCCACAGGAGGTGAAGTTCAATGGGCTTCCAAATCGTCATCCTGTTGTTCAATCCCGAGAAGGAAAGAAGGAAGAAGAAGAAAGTTTGAACCACGAAAATGAGTCGATTGATTGGGTGTCATTTCATAGTAATCGTGTGAGGCCGAATTTTTAAGTCCTTTGCACCACGTGGTCCACATCGATGCAGTGGCTTTTTGCGCGAATTTGACTCCTGTGAGGATTTTTAGGTGGAACAAAGCTCAACTGTCTTGAAAATACCGATATTTGGGCGAGAAAACCACATCGTTACAATAGGGATTTTATTACTGAGTTTTGCCTCAGAGGAGGTCTTCATAGTACGTTCTAGTAACTGAAAAGAGGATAACGTTCTTACCTTCCAAATCAAACTGCCGACTATTTAAACTTCATTGCGGATGTATTGGTACTAACTAGCAAAATTTGGTTATAGAGAAGCTTTATCGTACGAAAAGATAGTCCATTCAATAGAAAGGACGTGTTTTTAATGTTAAAAGTTACCACGTGACATGAAAATCTCCAATTTTCGACTCGAAAGCGAAATCCTCGACAAAAAAAACACTTCTTCCAATCTTCAATGTACATTTCTATTCCCAGTCTTGTTGATAATATAGCTAAAAGCACATAGTTTTCAGTGTAAAATTTCTCTTTCATCCTAAAAGGAACTCATATGGAGGAGGTTTCAGTACAGTACCGTTGTAAGTCTCGATAATTTCGCATTTAACATATCTTGGAGTGAATCTTTAAAAAAGATGCTCGATTCTAAAGTTGAAATGAATTTTTTTGTTCAAAAAATCATCAGTCAACAACTTTCACAATCAGAATTGCCCAACAACAGTTCAACTTTTCTATACATTTTCACCGATTAACAGCCTACCCTTGCTGCATAGAATTTGTTTCTGTAACAGTACAATCACTCCTTCCTGCATTTCCACTAGACTATCAGTAGCCATTCGTTATCTCAAAAAATGGAGACTTAGTGCTGGTTTAGTTTTTTTGGAGAGGCCTTCTTGGTGTACAAGACTATTGAAGAAGAAATTACGCTTCACATTTGGAGTGGGAAGCCCTCTGTTTAAGCAATGCAGCGGGTTTCATTAGTAGTTATGCAATGAAGTTTGCCTGATGGGAGCAATTCATAGTCACGAAAAGATGACATTTCGGCAGAGAAATTTCTATAGAGGTATTTTAGCAAGAACATCGCCCATGCGTCTTAACAAATCAGTTTTCCACCAGGTCAACGACATCCCCGTAAATAATTCTTCTTTCCTTCATGTCCATCACTCGCTGACCATTTCTCTTTTCCATTTTGTAAAAGTTATAGTGCCTTTTTCTTAATAATCATTCTTTTAATCGCCAAAGATAAGTGCCTGTTTTGCAATGAACTCTTAAGCATCGGGCATGTACAATTCGTAGAGGTCGATTGATTTCTTGCTTTTGAGCATTACGTCATCTTCAACACATCCTATGTTTATCGAAGAGTTGGTGGATGGCAGCGTATTTTCTGATTACTCACTAATTATCACTTCAACAGTATCATCTTAATGAGACTGGACACAGTACAGTACAATATTGGCTAGGGTTTCAAAGATTTTTCCCTCTTCTCCTCAAGAACTCTTTACTAGACTTTTATTAGTAGTTTCGGGGCCAAATGCGTTGTTGGTACTGCAAGTTGTCTCTGCTACTTACGATCCATTTTACTTTCACAGCATAAAACCGCAATTACATTCGCACCAATCGTTATTCTTTCCACATTCTAAAAAATGTTAATAAAAAGCAAACTAATCGTCATTTGTAACAAAATATACAGCAAAATGTGCGCATTAAAATAATACATAACGTCCCAAATCCATTCAAGCATATATTCCAATATCAAACGGCAAATCTCATCAGTGCACAACCGCAATAACTTTTACACCAGCCTGATCAATGATTATTTGAATATTACTCATTTGCTGTTCTCTAAGAAGGAGAGTTGTGTTTGAATCGCGAAGGAAGAATAAATGTGATTGAGGCATGATTAGATAATAGGATCAGATCAGCATGTCTAGTAAACTTCCGAAATAAGACCTTTCGTAAGTATCTGGCTTTCGCTTTTAGAAGAGCGTAACATCAGAAGAAGCACTAGCCTTTTCTCACTAGCCCAAGTCGAGTCTTTTCAGTGATAATCCCAACCTTTACGATGCATAAATTCCTTTTCAGTGACGCCGAAAATCCAAATTTGATTAGAAAACTGCCACATTGTCACTGATGCGCAATCCAGCTAGCCAGCTGTCGCGCTGCCTGCGGCGAAAAATTTAACGCGGCGTCGCCTGCCATAGACGGGAGCAAGGGTTATTGTTAATGACACTGCCCATTTTTCAAAAAGTGGATTCTGCCAAATTTAAGGTTTCAGAGGCTAAGAAGCTTCCGTTGGATTTGCGACAATTCGTCGAAGATCCAAAATCTAAAGGGACCATTTACGTTGCTTTTGGATCGATTGTCACTTGGACTGTGGCACCACCTGAAGTACGATGCACATCTATTTTCACGTTACCTAGACTATTTAGTCTCGTTTCTCTTTTTTATTGCGTCTAATTTTCGTACGGTTAGTGGTGATGTGTAGGAAAAATGGATTACAGAAGAAGTCCATCTTCATCTAGGATGTCTTTTGTTAGATGGACAAGCCATTTTCCTAAAGTTCTGAGATAATTGTGGAAAATGTTATGCTTTAATGTGCTCTTTCTGGCTCCATTCAAAAATGTAACTTTTATGAATCACAAGATCGACTTTCTAGTAACTACTTCGCTGCTCAACTACTAGCTGTTATCTTGGTAAGCACTTATAGGGTTATTAGACGCCACTTCGTAAAGATCTGACTGCAATTCTATGATTTTTTGCAAGTTTTTCTAGCTGTGGTGTGTTGGATCGTTCTAGCAACTTTAGGGATGAGATAGGATATTAAGATACTCGGCCAAAATAATACCAGTCATGCCCTCCAACTCACTCAAAGCCTAAGTTTCATGCTCGGAAAAGTATGATCTCGGTTTTCTAGGATTGGCAGAGCATACTGTTTTGGTAACTGCTCTACTACAATCAGACAATCGGTGCCGACCTTTCTAGGGAACAACCCCGAAACTAGGCTGCAGTAGAATGGGAGAAGCGTCTGAAACGATTCAGCGTAGCTAAACTTCAGGATATCGCTCGACCTCACATTGCAAAGCAAATCGCTACGTTTTGGAGGAACTAGCTGGAGCACAGTACCACATCTGCCGTATAGCCCTGATATTGCTGTGCAGGGATGCCATCTCTTCTGCGCCCTGAAGTAGCATCTGCGAGAGCAAATATTCAAAGACTACAATTAGCTCGAAAGTAACCTCACCGATTCTTAAATCGTCAGCTTCACACTCCTTGTAGGAGAAGGGTATCTAATCTTTACGCAGCAAGTGAGTGCATATTATTGATCACGATGAAGATTAAATTTCCACTTAATCAACTTCTTTGGATAAATAACAATTATATCAACAAGTGTTGCACTACGAAAAAAAATTATGGGACAACTCAATGATCTTCTCTGTACGAGCAATATCTATATATTGCGTGTGTGTGCTTATCAAGCAAACAGCAAATGACGAAGTGTACCTCATTATGAGGAATTCGTCGCAAAGGAAAGAATACAGAAAATATCAGAAAAATTTGATGCCATTTTCATAAGTTCCGTTAACTGACTATTTTGTTTAAGGTTATTGAAATCTTTTTCGACGTTTTCAACTCGTTAACCGACTACAGAGTCATATTCAGCTATAATGGACCGATGGTTAGTGCATGTAATCTTTAAGTATTGCTACTTTTTTGGAATTTATATCATACAATGTTGTTATACTTACGGTTGGAAAGATAGTTCTGGGACACTTCATTATGAATGAGATAATTCCCATGCATATCATGGGAAAATTACAGTTTCTCAAATGAGATTCTCCCACTGAAGGCCTAGATATCATTTGTCTTCGTTTCCACTTTGTTACAAGCCTCCGCTATGTCCAACGATACAATCGAAGTTCGTGTTTTATTGCGTCATTATTGGAAGTATTTCGCAGCGAGCTGCATCGATGAAATCAGCCAAGGTGAAGGAGGAAGACGAACCGATGGCAGAAAGTCGCAAAAACGATGGTCTTTATTTTGAAGAATAGTTATTATTGTTTTTGTTTGAAACACATGCATAATTTTTTATTGTTTTCGAGTGCCTCAGGATTTTCCTTCCAGCCTAATAATTTTTGGCCTCTTGAACCCTGGCAGTCAGAGGCGTCGGGATGTACAAACACCGTTATTAGTCGACTCCTACCCCAGATTTTCCAAGATTCACAATCCTTGCACTCCACCGAAATGATGCCAGACTTGCCTGGAATGATGACGACGGCATGATACATTAGCCATCTTGAATCATTCCACAGGCCAATTATGCTTTCTCTATAAAGTCTTATTTATAACATGCCTGTGGAATGGATAATCTTCAACTGTCTGATATCAGCATCAATGAGAAGCTGTGGCCTCTAAACCTCCGACCAAAACGCTCTAAGCAACCAAGAAGTCTTATCTGGGTTTAAAAATCATCAAGAAAAGCGAGAAATGATGGTTCCAAAGATACGTGAGCAACAAAACTAGCCGATTGAGAAGTAGGCAGTAGATATCTGTCAATGCTCAGCGACGCCTCGTCAAATCAAGCAACTAGATTCCTTCTTCGCTTTCCATGGTCAGAATTCTAATGTGCTATTTTGTTAGCTAAAAACCCCATGAAAAGCTCTTTCTAGTGAAAAAAATGACTTTACATCTTATGATTTGGCCTCGTCATCAGCTCAGCACCACAGCTTCTCATAAACATCAGTGTTACGCAAGATCCTGATAATGTAGAGTAAAATTGTGATGCTCTACAATAATGAGAAACTTCATGACATAGGCAGTTATTTTTGACAGCGCTTTGAGTACTATCGTTATTTAGGCATCGTTTTGTTTGAAACATGACCTCACGAAAAAATATGCAACTCTTGGCAATATCAATTCCTAAGGGATGCGTCGTGCATTCGACTTTATTAAGAATAGTTAGAGGTGATTTCAATTCATATCTGGTTCCTGCAATGATTCGTGGTAGCCTACCATTTTTCAAGTCTATAGTGCCATCCTACCAGGCAAGTCGGGTACGAATTTCAAGACCCCAGAGGAGTGGAGGGTTGGTGAGCCTTGGGAGCGGCATCGAGCCAACGATTATAAACGTTTCACAGGACAACTTTAGCTATTGTGCACATACGCATCGTTATTAAGAATGGCAGTGCTTCATTTATGCTTCAGTGTTCTGTGAAAAAATTATGACAGAATAAAAACAATCAGATGAGATTGTGAAATACGGCGAAGTGAATGTCAAGGTGACTGCGTAGTCGCGATTCGCCTCTCTGGGATTCACATATTAATCCTGCACTATTGAAACTTCGTCCTGCCTTCTCACAACCGTGTAGTAACCATAACGCTGTTCTAAACTCGTCATTCATGTGATTGTATTTTGTGAAGTAACCTCCCAAAAAAGTAATAGTCAGTAAATGAAATGAAAAAATTATGATCTTGACTACAGTTCCAGCTCATGTGGGTCACTGCTGATTTGTGCTTCTTAGATATTTCCTTTGATAAGTGATTACTAATAGCGCCGCCACGGCTATAGCTTGGCTGTGAAAAAGACAGAACGAGGGCGTCGATGTTACAGTATGAACAAGTGAGTCCGTGACAAGGTAGTAGAGCGTTCGAAGTCTACCCGTCTTACGTCTTGCTCGCATCTCTCAGCATCTCATGGCTTACACAATGTACACAGTTATGAGGATAGGTAATGGAAAAACTGAAAATAAAAATAAATGTTTGCGAAAAAGTACGGCATCTCTGATGACTTTTCTTTGTAATTTTTTGCATGTGATTTTAGCTAACATAGAGCATAAATAAGGCAAGAATCTGCTCTGCTTCGAAAGGTACCATGGTAACACGCCATCATTCATTCGTATTTTGTGAAGCTGAATGCGACAGTAACTGTTGAATGAAATTTCAGGTTGGTTCAGTTGAACCTCACGTGAAAACTCTGCCATGGGCTCCACAAAGAGATATACTAGCTCACGAAAAAACTATACTTTTTCTCACACATGGAGGATTGAAAAGGTGATTTGTATCACTATAAGTATTCTTAATTTTTACACTGATAAGTGCAGAGCTGTAATCAGAGGTGCCTTATCAACTATAAGATTGTGGATCTATCGCGCTGCCTTAATGGATATGTTTCTCGTCTTATGGTAACCAAGTAGTGGAGAAAGGAAGGAAAGACCACTGTTTGGTCGATAAGCTGACATTTCGGTGTTTCACCTTCTTGAAAGCCTGGAACGATGAGATCGCTTACAATTTAGTCAATGAAACTCCTCCATTAGTTGAACAGAAAAAATTGACTAAACTACATTTCAATCACTCGAGCGCAATATATGAGTATTCTGTCGAGTTGATTAGTTGGAGACCAACCGTACAGAGATCACAGAAATTGTGAATGCATCTCTCACATCAAATTATCAGTCCTGATCGAACAACGGCCGGCACCAAGTCATGCTATTGCCTTCACGTCTAAAGTGAAAGCCCTGGTACTTGACCTCTATCCATTACTGTTGTGTAGATATACAATGAGTACGATTACGCCGTTTTCTTTGCCGCTATAATAGTAAAAATGAAGATATGAAAACTTTTTTTTTGCTGAAAGTGCGTTAAATATGCTATTTCTATGTATGTTTTGATGTAGAAAATATTTTATAGGATGGTTTCTGTAGGGCTTTGATAACCAAAAATAATTGAAATTGCTTGATTTAGGTATTGTTCAATTGCACATTTTCGTGCAAACATTTTGGTATATAACTTAGCTATACTTGCTCTGAAATGGAGCTGTCGTGGAAACAGATTCGCTTGCTACTCAAGCAGGAATGGCGCGTAGGGGAAAGTGCTAGGGAAGCGGTGCACAAGACTAATGGTCTTGGAGCGAGCACCATCATAACGCAAGTACAGGCAATTTGTATATTAAAATGTCTGCAGGAAAGTGTGCAGTTGAGTAGCACCAATATCATGCAATTTCAAGCCAAAAAATATGTTAAAAAACCAAAATGGCCGGAGCTCTGCAATTTCGTTGCATGAAAACGCTGGACCTCATAGTGCAAAACCGATCGGAAACGTCATAAAAGGCTAAGGTGGAAGGTTTCAGGAGATTTAACCTTATCCGTCTCACTTTCCCAACATTGCATTGTGATATTACCACTTAAAATTAATAGATTCAAAATAGAAGTTAGCCGAATAGGAAAATTGGAGTTTTTGGGCACAAAAGCCGTCATGTTCAAAGTTCTAATAAAGACCATTAGACAAAATATTTTCCCTGTAAAAATATTTAAATAAGTGGCGTTTTCAACACACTCCTCAAATAAAAACAAGGAATTTGCATATCTTTATTTTCGCTTTTATTACAGCAAAAGAATCAAACGGCAGAGTCATATTTGTAAACATAAAAATGATTATGTAATTACTGTTCCACACAAGTGGAGATGGACAAATATTCTGAATTGATGAACGGTCAGTGAGTTTGCGTAAAATTTATCTGTAAGTAACCTTATCCGTGACTAACCCAAAGGAAAATGGCTTCTATTTCTGATCGTGCTAATTGAGTGTTACATCCGCGCTCCAATGAAGAGGAGAGCTTTTGCAACTTCAGCCATCATTGCAGTGTATTGCGCTCTAACTCGTCAAAAAATATAGATATGAAATAATGTTTTGATGAGTTTGATGAGCGATGTACAGGTGTTTCAACGTATTGTAAGATTTGCGTGCAGGAAACATTTCAACTCCTTTGATAGGTACATATCCGAAGTCTTGGGAGTTCATTGAAAACCAGAGACATCTGTGTAGCGATCAAAAGTATGATGAATAGGAAAAGACGCTCTCATTCTCACTATAATGGCTACAAGAATGTTCAAAATGATTTTAAGAATGTCCATCTCCCAAGGATGTCGTTTTCCTATTGAAAAATACAGGTTGGTAGGAAAGGAAATCATTCACTTTATCAAGAATGTCTTCATATAAAACACTCGGCTAAGCGCCATCTATCTTTAGCGAGTCATCTAAATCCTAGCTTCTAAATTTCACTTTCTAAGTGCTAACAAAACCCACCTTAAAGTCCAAAGTTAATTACCAGAAAGAAAGGCATATTTTGCTCCTTGTTGTTATTGCGCACTAAGGCCCTTCCGGAAACCAACTTTACCACAATTTCTCCATTTCTCAAGCCATCAAATGACTGTCAATAAGTCTACTGAAAACAGAGGAAGTTCTGGTTTCCAAATGTAAGGAGTACATATTGTCCTTTATACGTTGTTGATTGATACATACTTTTAGCAAGAGAAGTATAGAACAAGGATCAGGAATATACATACTTCTGAAGATCTGCTTCCCGAATTCAATTGCCTACTTTATCAGAAATATTCCAACTTTTTTCCTGATTAATGTCATAGAAAGTAGAATAATCCTCACGAAACCACGTTGATTTTTTATTAAATTTAATTGATCACTCTCCGTCACATCATCAGCTTTATTTGTACTACCACAAAGAAAACTGGATGCATATTCAACCTACGGAAAAGCTTGTAGGAGCCTAAT
>JAHQIW010000964.1:0-85490 GCA_019055375.1 Parelaphostrongylus tenuis | reverse complement strand
AGGGTGGAATGTGGGTTCAATTCCCGTTCAAGCAACAGATTAATCGGACTTTAAGTTTTACCATTTGATGCCACAAATAATTGTATTTTAGAGCTATAAGACAGAGACCCATCTTCTATTGATGATATCTAACAGTTGACTGCATGTTTTCTTTCGTGCCCTCTCTTGAGGTCACAGTAGAGAAGACAACAATTCATGAAATGTAGGGGCTTTCTTGAAATATATTTTTCCCAAATTACATAGTTTTCTGTGCGGCCTCATGGTATTAGCCTATTATCGAAGAAAATATTATTGATTGATGAGACCGATGTAAATGCAAAATCGAATTAAAATCACCAAGCCACGTAGACTTCCCACAAGGTCGTTGAGAAGAACAATTGGAATTAGGATTAGACCCCGGACTTTCTACGTTATTGTCTTCCGTGACTTTGTGTGGACTCACCCACCTCATCTATCACCTTATAGGAAATCATGAAATGGTGATTGATCATCAATGTGACTTGTCTCAAACAGGATGCATCAAAAAACGTTCATGAACTTAGAATTTATTTATCATGCTAGAAACATGGTCAGAAAAATTCAAATATTTCACCAGCAGATGACATCAGATAAGGTTTTTTTCGAATTTATTATTGTAATCCCCTGCTAATCTGAATACTGTGCTAAGTCAGCCATTCTTCTCAAGAATAGATACGGTCCAATATGTGTTTACATCATGTACTGAATTGTTTGCCTGCATAACACTTGCTATGATTAACCTAGGCTTTTATAGGTCTAGGTAAAGTACATTTTCGAAACCTAGAAGGGCTGCTCTATAGACTAGTGTCTTCTAGCTTGCAAATGGTGAATACATTATCTTATGCTGGTCATGGAGCGGCATGGTCTTGACTTTTGTTTTTAACCTGTGAAGGAACTTTCAATGAGGCATCGGATCATATAAGAGCACCGCCCTATTTGTTGATTTATTACAGATATCTAGAAGGAATTTCGGATTTGAGTTCGCTATACTCTCGAAAGTATACTCGGTATAAAGTACAGTAGAAAAAGCAGAGTAAAGGTCTCGATGGCTTAGTGGACAACGTGTGAGTCATCGGAAAGTGCAAATGCGGGATCAAAGCCAGAGAGAGTTTCAAGTTTCATTCGCTCTTTAGAATTCTTGAATTTCTTTGATATTTTTTCTATCAAATCCATGAAATTATCATCTCACTACTGTTTTAGGTCCTGTCATATGTGCATAAAGTGTGCAGTATTCATAGCATGACGGCTGGAAGCGGCATGAGGAAGATAGAATTCAAATTATAATGTGCTAAATAGGTCGCGTAATTGAAGGGATACGTGACAGCCAAGTTCGTTTGGAATTCGTGCGTTCGTCTAAAATCTCTTGTCACGAAACTACACACGATAGGAGACGTGAATCGATGTAACCTCTCATTTCGATATCATCGAAAGTGCTGGAGCATAACTGTCAAGTTCCGTGTTGACGTCTCGTCAAATGAGATGACAAATGATTTGAGACAAACACTTTCGTTTATGGAAAAGAAGCAAATAGAGCCTCTAAGACGGCAAGATCATTATATAAGTTGTAGAAATAATATGAGGCAGATATCTGACACCCAAAAACTGCGAAAGTGCTTAATAAATTGGGATTATAAGTCTCGTCAGCAGTGAAGTAGGTATTGTCACGGAAATCGCATGTAGAAATAGTCTTGACGGTTCGTTGAAAAAATCACGCAAGACGACAGATGACAATATCATCTTTATCACGCGGAATCTCATTAATCATCAAATGATCGATCAGACACCAATAAACTACATACTTTCTTGTAATGCGACAGAGATGTCCAGCGCGTCCAGCTTGTGTGAGAGACATAAGGATGGTCTCAATATCGTATGAGGCGCTTTACTTTCGCTAGCAAAAGGCAATTTATAGATAGCTCCTCAAGCTAAATCGTGCGGGCTATGAATGTGTATATGAGTAAACGTTGAGTAGATGCAGGCTTACGTAATTATGTTGACTGAGACTGCACCGAGTATAATCCAGCCAACCTTGTTACCGCTACCATCTAATTTGACATAGAAGATAGAGTACAGCTCATGCACACTTACAGTGATGCTCGCCCTACCAAAATCTCCAATCTTATAGTGGAATAATTGATATATAATCCTACGCGGAATAGTATGGTAATCCATTCTTAAGGATTTATATGGGATAGGAAGTTACATAGTTGTCGTTGATTTGTCTAACCTGCTATTTGCCACCTCTAGCGCAACTAATCGTCGCGCCCATGACACGCTGTACTTCCGCATAATGGTTGATTACCAATTATATTTGGTATCCTCTAGCGCTCAATTCACGTTTCTAACACATTCGATGTTGATACGCTCATTTTTTGACAATCTGACCCCACTATTGGGAAATTTCAAGAAATTTTGGATGTTTTATAGTGCAGTGGTACGGGCGGTTCTGAGAGTTCCACATCTAAATAAGTCCATCTGTGACGATAATCTTTGTCTTACAGAGACATGTGACATGCTCATTCACTATGTGATACGGTCTGAATGAATTTCGTTCATATACGCCTTTCGGCATTGGGGGTGACCACGAGGTTGTCCCTCTCTTACAGTTGATCCGCCAACGATTTCATCGCGCACTTTATCACCTTCCTGTTTGCCCTTACCATTGATGGGGTGTAATCGTGTTTTTTGTAAAAAACTGAGCATTTTTATTCTGAGGAAGTCAGCTGATTTTTCCTCAATGAATAGTATGGAATTTACGTTATAAAATAGCCTTCTGTTAGTGCTTACTATTCGAAGTTGATATAAATCACTTATGGCTTGTGTACTTGTAAACAAATGAGTGGTATTGGACAAAAAAAAAGTGAAGTGTTCGTTTGCTCCAGTCAAGAATGAGACTCCCTCCCCCCCCCCCCCCCACCTCGCATTGAGCTTTCAAAGGGCAAAGCGCCAGGTTTCAAATAATCTCATATTAAGTCGGAGTATTAAACCTTTCCACGTGTTCGCTGTCTCATCGCAAACCTCCAAACGATAATGGCTTATTATACCTTTCCTTCGAGTGCTTTATTAAGACCACGCTCAAATTTCAATAGATCCTTTCATTATTATTTGAGCCAACATGTCTTGTGGTCTGGTAAAGGCTCTTGTACAGCCCGAGACACGTGTTTCGTCTTTACAGACTCATCAGCCGGGCAGAACCCGTCGTCTGTCGATCTTTTCATAGTCAGTTCTCTCGGGAGCATCACACTCCTTATATATAGTTATCGACGACCTACGCTTTACACTCTTTGTCAGGTGAAACATTCACCTAACCTGAGTGTTTACCAGCTTTACCAAAAATACCAGCCAGCTAGCAATCGAGTGCGAAAACACTCAGGTTAGGTGAATGTTTCACCTGACAAAGAGTGTAAAGCGTAGGTCGTCGATAACTATATATAAGGAGTGTGATGCTCCCGAGAGAACTGACTATGAAAAGATCGACAGACGACGGGTTCTGCCCGGCTGATGAGTCTGTAAGGACGAAACACGTGTCTCGGACTGTACAAGAGCCTTTACCAGGCCACATGACATGTTGGCTCAAATAATAATGAAAGGATAATGGCTTAGTTAGCCTAAGGCACAATCAATGCCTTAGAGTGCTAATGCTGCGGTAGAAAACTAGTTGCGACGGAGTAAGTGTGCCTTTTTTCATGCAGGAAACAAATGATTTTCCCACCATTTTGAAACACCCTTAACTAAGTTGACATGTCCGAATGACAGAAGTAAAAGAAAAAAGGGAACCTAATCGAACTAGTCACATAGTGCTCGAATAGAAAATGTGTTAAAAACATGTAATTTAAAATGAAAATAATCTACGATTTGTCGTTCTTCTAGCAGTAAATTAAAGCTTAAAACGCCCAGATTCCTAATCATGGTGCGGCGCAATTTTTTCTCAAAGTATGATAAAGCCAAATTGACATGTTTTCGTGATAATGCTAACAACAGCAACTATGTCAATACGTTCAGCGTCTAGGCAGAAAAATGGCTGCAAAAATCCTGAGCTGTTATGGCTTTTCCTATTTAGATTCACCAAGTGTTCTTGGTGGGATAGTCCGATTTTCAAACTTGATAACCACTGATAGCCAATGGATGACAAATTTCTGCTTGTTTGTCCCGCTTCCCATAGTACGTCTTTGAAGCTGTCTAAAGCGCTCTTAATTATCATTATTATGACGTCTTCTCATAAGTTTTGGCACTAGATAATAAGCACTGAATTTATTAATCAATAATTATCGAAATTGTTTACCAACACTATTCAAAGCACGTGTCATTAGCCTGAATGCATTTCTGCCATCTCTTAGGCAACAAATCAATACCGTTTGCGTGATTTTCTGAGCTTTTTTTAATGCAAAATTTGTCCATGCTTGCCTAATCATGGTCGCACAAAGAAGCTTTAATCGCAAATTGCTGCTTTACAAGGACGAATTGAGTCGCAATGCACAGACCGCTTTCTAGAGCATCATCCGTGCCTAGGGCTCCAGACGAACATCGTTTCGGTTCTTTGCTGAATCTCGCACCGGCAACAACGGCTTGAAGGACTAGCTGCGAGGATTGACAACTTTCTCTGAATCCAAGAATGATGAGTACTATGAGCGCGGCATTGAATTGTTTTCTGCGACATGGCAGAAATGTGTTCAGGCTAGTGGCCCATACTTTGATTAGTGTTGTTCAGTAATTCTAATTATTTCTGGTTACTAAATATGGTAATCATTGCTCTAGTACCAAAACTTATGAGTTGACCTAATATATGGACATGATTAATTGTCACATAATGTGCGGATCGCAGCATTTCTCTCATTCGATTCCTTTACTGGCATTTATTGTCTCAGAGATCCTTAAATACTTCTCGTATTGCTTGAACTGTTGCTCGAACATCTTGTTCTTTATGATTGTATTATAATGCCGGTAAAGTCGATTTTCGTTGCAGTCTTGGAGATAGCCGAGCTAAGACGCCTTCACGTGATTGCAAGAGAACGCCAAGGATGGGGTGGAACCAGCGCTTTGTTCTTCGATGGAGCGCATCAGTAACCACGCGCCCAACGCTCCAAAAACTGAGTAAGAATTGGTATATCGAAGAACACCATATGCGAACTACACTGGCTACGAGAGATCGACTTTCTGTAAATCTCGAGATTATTTATTGATGTATTTGAATCTTAGAGACTTAATCCAAAAACGACGCGAAGCTGGTAATAAATTAATAGATGCTTTGAAAGCATCGGAAAGCTGAATATATATACTTAAAAGGAGAAGGAATCGTTAAGTGTGACAATAAAAAGGTCTTTTCAAAGGCTACAAAACAGTAGCCACTCGGGATTGCTCAAATGTAAGATTAGGCCCTGAACCACTTGACAACAACGTTGAAATCATGTGCGGTGAGCAAGGCCGCTACAATGATGTGGTAGTTTTCTAATGAAATTTGGATTTTGATTGCCATCATAGAATTTCATCGCCAGTAGATGGTAAAATACGATAGCTGAGTCTTTAATGAGGCTATATGTAGTAGGGGAAATGGCGATGCTTTCTTTGAGATTCCTAGTCCTAAGGAAAAGGCAGATACGCACAGAAACGTGGTATTTCTTCCTTTCATTCATTTTTTTCTTTCTTCTAATTACTGAATGTTTATATGTTATCATATACATATTCATCCATATTTCAGTTATATTTATTCGTCATTTACACCAACAACAATTTACCACTGTGCACTACCACGAATAAATGAATAGTCGAGTAATCAATCACATTATCAGTCTGTGCTTTTGGAACTATATCTTTCAGAATTCCTTCTCAGTTAATCGCTTCTAACGGTGGTTTGATGTTATAAATATACCCATTGATGTAGAGTGATGTGCACAATTATTGCCTCAGCTGGGACTCGGAAAAACATTTCACCCTACCCGGGGTGCGTGCTCGAACCGTTGCACCACCGTCGCCTATTATGACACCACTACTTCGAGTACCACTTGAAACAAAGGATTTCACATCACTCTACATCACTTGCTATAGTATAACATCAAGCCACTGCTAGAAGGCAGTTAAATAAAGAGGAATTCTGTTAGATTATGTAATACCCAATTTCTGTCAAAGTGACGATATTCAGCGTCAGTAGCGACTAGCTAACAGATTGATGCGTTGTAGCGTAGAAGAATGGTGTCGAAACACGCGTCGGCAGTGGAGCGGTTCGAGCACGCGCCTCTGAGTAGATTGAATTGTGGGTGCGAGTTCCAACTGATGCAAAATTCTTGCACTTGCATCAACCATTCTTTCTGTTTTCGAATAATATCATTCCATATAACGCAAAAAAGGCATCATAGTGATTGAAAATTGCACGACAAGAAGTAGTGTGGAAAAAAATGACGCCGCTATCGCATGCGATGTCCATTCATCGATAACTCTCTATTATTTAGTCGTTAGCTGTCTAATCCATTAGTTCATCCGTTAATAAAGTTGTAGGACTTTTGTTCTGTTGTTATAAGGGTGATCACATTATTGGCCATCAATACTTGACCACTGAGATTGCTCATCGTTGCAAGCTGTACTACTAGTTGTGTCCACTAATTTTTTAGGCTCTATTTCCTGCACCTCCTCCAGTCCCCACTGTTTCAAATTGCTTCAATGTGACCACGTTAGATAACAGTAGAGGATTAATAGTGCATTAGAGACTTCCTGAACAGCTGAACTAAACCCCATGGTTATTTTCCTCCACCTCCTCTTAGAAACAGTATGCAGGGAGGGTCAATTTTTGCAGACTGTTGTAAACTGCTGATTGTAAAAGCCGTAGAAAGAGTGCATTTTTGTATAAACATATGTATACATGTATATATATATATATATCTGCATAAATATGTATATCTATAATTTATATCTAATATATATATATCTACATAAATAAATAAATAGACAAATAAATAAGTATATATATATATATATATATATATATATATATATATATTGAGCAAGAAGTTTTCTTTGCCTGCGGATGAAGACTTGAATGTTCTGCTCGATCGCTCATAAGCTAGCAGCGCTATGAGGAAATCGGTGACTTAGCTAGTAACACTATCAAAAACATAGACTCTTCGCAGATGCTGTCTAGACGACGTACAATGTAGTTTGGGAGGTGGGTGTTAATGTTCGTGTGCTGAAGGAAATGCTGTCGCTGAGAGTTCAAACCCATGATGAACGACGGGCAGGTGATGAATGTGACGGAATACTCACGTGCAACAGGCCAATAGAGTTTTACAAACATTCATGACCTTTCTTACAACTGAACACCAAGAACAGTAGTGTACGCATGGGTAGGTACAGTTCACGGACCAACTTTTTCTCGATCAAGCTGTTAGTTGTACGAATTGTGGAAAGAGGTATGTCAAATATTTTGTGAACAAAAAGCTGGTTTTCGTGTTATGATGTTATAACTAGATATCTAAGAATGTTGGCTAATTATTTTGAGAAACAAATATGATGGGTTAGGGTCGAACGTAATTTTCTTTCTAGTAAATACGCCGTACTTTTGAAAATCAATCACAGTACTAGAATCTCTGTTTCTCTAGATATTCAATGATTATTGAAACCTCAGTAGAAAGTTGTACTAGTAAAGAAGCCAAAGAAACAGGAGTACAATTCACACAATGAGTTTGCACTCCACTCAATTTGTGATGAAAGGTGAAGATTTTCATGCCAACTAGGTCTTGTTGCTCTTGAAAAGGCGTTTATATAAATTTCTCTGATATCAAACTATCTTTCCGTATCAATAAAATTGGCTTACAATCAAAGTTCGCCTAGATCATAGTAAAGAGTTCATTGCAAAGTTGAACCAAAAACTCTGACAGTGAAACGTTAAATTTTTTTAATAGTCTAACATAATATGAAGGTTCTTCTAGAAATCAAGCTTGCTCCCAAAACGAAATTTTCTCAGGCTAAGAAATAACTACAAAGCATCCATAAATTAGAAGCAAAAATGTGATATGGCAGGTGAAGAAATGCTCTCGTAAAATGCGGTTTTCTCGTTGAAACTAGATTTTTCAATAAGCGGGCGTCTCTATACTATAGAACCCTTTATAGAAGTCTTTCTGTAACATCCCAGCCTTTTGTATCACAGTAATTATTTGTAGTGATACTTTTCTTGGAGTGAACATGTTACTGTGTAATTCAAGAAACACCTTGAGAAGATAAAGAAAACAAACATTGATTGCAAAAAGTTCTGCTCTTTTCCTTAATAGAACGTACTCTGGAGTTTCTTCACAAAGCAAACTTGGTGAGAAAATCGGTATTTCTCAAGCTATCGAATGGCTACAAGAACATAGATGAAAACGAAAGACGCAAAAGTTATATGACAGCTACGTTACCTATCACAGCAATGTGGTTTCCTTGTTGAAACATAGATGATTTTTTTTGATACATGGGCGCTCTCTTAACCATAAAACTTTTTACAGAAGTCCCTTTTGTAATATTTCATTATAAAACCACGATAATATCCTCTTAGATCCTCAGACTATCAAATAAATTCCCATATTTTCATTAAAGCGCCCGATAATAAAACTCCCCGTAGCGCGGCCGCACGTCTAGCATGCGGCTCGAGCTAAAAACAGCTCATATCGCTGTCGACGCGTTAAACAGTATCCCACACCTAAATAAAATTCTTGAGCTGCCCTTCATATCAAACCAATTATAGCGCTATCAGAGTGCCTAAAAAGAAGTGGAATTTTGAGTTCGTGGCAGTTATTGAACTCCCTCCTCACACACTACGTCAGTAACTAGTCCGCAACCGCCTCCAAGATTTATTGTGCAATTCAGAAAACTGTATAATATGTTCTAACGGAAGAGAGGAGGACTGTATGAGTTCAGGCATAGTTTGACTGATATCGAGTAGTTGTACAGATGAGAAGAGATCCGCCAGTTCAGACTCTAACGACTTATAAAGAGGTTTCTTTCTCGTAGAGCACTCCAGTGATAATTGTTTGCTCTTCTCCTGCATAGGGTTCCGACAAGACGCTGTGGTATTACCGAATATTCAGAATGCGTTCACGATAGATATAACCTTTTGCAATCCATTAAACAGCTGCATCGACTGATTTCTCTGAAAAACGCCGTATCGTAGCGTATACGGGTAAGATGAAGTTGCAGCTGATATAGATGTGAGAAGTGTCATGGTTCGATTATAGGTCGTTGTCATGCGGTAAAGATTTTTCGTACTTTGAAAATTATTGAAAAGCCAACATTATATATCCAGTGTGCATAGCATACTTCAGGCGATTATTTCTCTATATTCATGATCTATGGTTCTGGCAAGCTTCGTTGTTTTTCTAGTTATTTCAAAATTCGAACTTAATCAGTAAATTGTCAGTGGTGAATGATGGAATTTCACACAGAAATAACCCAAGTGGATAGTTGTTAAGAGAAAAAAAAAGATAGAAACCCTAAATGGAGGTGCGAGCACTTTCATCTGCAAGCAGTTCTTTAAATTGCTCTACGAGCTCATCTACTCACAGCGTCTCGCGTCTTTTCAAACATTGTCCCCATTATATAAACGGAAGAATAGAGCGTTATCCTCAACAAATCAGTTGATCTCGTCGAAACTGACTGTTGATTATTAAAGCATACAGAGAGCGGTGTGAGGGTAATTAGTGATGCGGTGTATCAAGAAGCAGGTGATTGATAAGCTGATAGTTCAATCACCTCCCTCAACACTTGCAATCAATCAGCGACGCCAGGAGGTAACGTCGTAGCTGGGCTACCTTCGAGATTGCAAGGAGAATCGTCTCAACCATTTCGTCATTCTACAAGCATAGTTTAGACGAAACCCTCATGCATCTGCAAAAACATAACTTGTAATACTCGAACGTTCGTGGAGGATGAATACGAGGAAACGAATCAAATGCAAGAAGCGCTGAGATCCGTGAGGTAAATTGTAATGACGTGGCTCATAAAATAAAAAGAATTTCCGTTATCAATACTGGTTTCATGCGATAACCAGGCACGCTGTGATTGGTTGGTCGTCAAGGCATTTATAAACGACTAAGCTAAATTTGTTTCTGCTTTTCTTTTTGTTTTTTTCTTCAAAAAAATGTCACCCTTGAGTACTTCCAGTTTTTTATTTCAAAACCTAATAAGGAAGAAATTAATCAGTACTATTGTTTTTACATATATACATACATATGTATGTATATACATACATTTACATATGCACATATGTATATATACGTACATGTATATGCATGCATATATGTATGTATATATGCACGTATACATATATATTTATATAATCATGAAGTAGGTGCAAGCGTTATTGAGCAAGTTTTCATGCTACAACACCTGCGATCCATGCGTGGGTTACACCGCCATCAGTATTGAGTGGAAGTAGCTAAACGGGTTTCGAATTGCAATTCAAGCACTTCTGCTTCTCGAAAAAAATCACAAGGGTTGGACAATAATCTGGATTGTATGTAAAATTACATCACCTGAAAAAGTTTTGAACTTCGTTCGAATTCATTTTTCTTTTTCACTGTGATGAAAGCGAAAGTTTCGGCATGAAATCGTAATGGTTAAGAAGCACGATTCCACTTCACGATAAGATTTCTTCATACGATTGTGAAGTGTACTTGAAGCAATTAGCTGAAGAGCTAAGAAAGAGTTGAATCTACTGGGAACGGAGGCTGACAATATTATTGAGAGGATCGTGAATACTTTGTAAATCCGCCAACGAAAAAGCTATCCAACATAATCTGTATTGATTGAAAAAGACAAATGTTATGAATCTTGACCTAATCGCGACTCCATTGGGATTCCATTAACTAGCGATGATTACTCGATAATTGAAATACTTGTGGTCTTATGGGCTTGAATGGTTTGAAGGAAAGACCTAACATAACTACTTCAAGCAGTAATTCCATTTTTAAATTTGCCTAGAATTCAAATTTTCAAGGATATTAAGATATTAAAGGAAAAGATGAATTTGTGAATGTTTAACGGATGAACGGGCGTCGTAGACGTCGTGCACTTGCCTCGTCCATCTGAACAAAAGTCCACCTTTTCAACCGCTAATCGCTGCTGTGTCATATAAGACGAAATGTGCGGAAAAACGTAAGTAATTTGTAATATTCTGAGTTAGAGAGTCTCATAGAAAAGTTTGACCTGATTAGCAATTATTGATAGCTTCTAATCAATTCATTACCAATCTATAATTTGTGATTTGTGCTAGATTATTCTGTTTGAGGCTAAAAAGCTGTATCATTTTCTGCCACACAAATGCACTGAAATTAGTTCATGAGCTCACAGATAAGCCGAATTAAGCAATAAAACGATGTGTAATCGCTTAGGCAGCAGTGGCAGGAAAACAAATAAATGTGAAAGGCAAAAGGCTAATATTTTGATAAGTATCTGTGACCGTTTGTATTACTTTTGATCGGATAAACTACCAACGACTATTGATCGATCCAGATTTATCGTAATTTACCTAGCCATGGAATGATTGTCAGTAGTACTATCAGTGTAAAGGAGAAAGTTGCTAGTACAGAAATTGTTGAAGTGGTTCCAAAGCAACAAAGACACGGAGTTCATTGCTTGAACCTCGAGATAAGTGTTGTTGCCGTTTCTGAGTTATGTGTAGGCCACATTAACTCCAGATCCTCCATCTGAAGCTAGCTTTTCAAAAATCAGAACATGTTTGAAGAGGCCAAAAAAGACCAGTGTTGATATGTTTTCTTATTTTTGCAAAGCACCGTGAGAGATTCTAGTATGTATAAACCACCTTGAGTGCCTCCGAGACTCTAAAAAAGAGCTTCAATGATATTTATATCGTTGAGGGAAAAGTGCGCCGAATAACATAGCACAGCATACACATCGTAGTGATGTTCTTCTGGAGAAACGAGTAGGAGTATCGCATCAATGACAGTGAACAAGCCCTCGGGCGGGGCAATGACACTGTTGTCCACTGACCCTATTCGCCTTTAGCGCGCAAAACGCACTGCTCCATACGGCCGATCTCTTTTAGCCTCATCATCACCCCCACCCACCATTCCCCGTCAACCACTTCTGACAGACACCCACACACAGATACGCCACCTTAACCTAATCCCCCATGGGACGGTTAACGCCCCACTATTATGTTCTACTAGTAGGTTTACTAAATCCGTTAAAAAGTAAGTTTTTTTACAACATCTCACCACTTCATAACTACTAAATCCATATCAGTTCAAATAGCCAATGTTTTCTCATAGGCCGTTCAAACTCCTTCGCTTTTTCATATTTTTTTAAAGCACGTTAAAACTCTTTTGAACAAATTACGTCTCTGATGCACAATCACGTCACTCTTTCTTTCTTTTATCACCTTGTTTGGAGATTAGTCTCAGGAGGCATTTTATTGGAAATCTGGATTTGAGGGTACGATGTTTCACATTTTATGTTTGCTTTTCTAGACTATCTGGTCACTATGTTTTGAATGTCAGAGCACGATACTGCGTTTCTTGGATTGATCATCTCAAAAAATCATTGAAACATTATTTTAATGATTTCTCAACGATCTACAAATTCGGCAATGACTTAATTTTTAGGTCTCCTAGGAATATAATCAGAAATTGAAAGATCTAAGGTCGGTTAGAAAGAATCTCTTGTCATTTTCCGAGGAGGTCATTGCGCATATTGTCTACTAGAATCCCATTTCACATCTTCCCACTAAGAACATAATTTTAGCTGTACAAATCCCCACTACAAATAACTTATTTTTAATGAAATCTTTTGATGGTACAAAAATTTCTTCTTTCTCTGATGATCGTGCTGGGAGGTGATTATCTGTGAGACGTAGTTTATTTCTATTACACTGTTACGATGACGGGATAGATGGACTATCAAGAGATGATCACGCAAACCAATCATAAAGAAAATATAAAAGAAGTAGAACTTATGGAAGCAAGGCCTACAGTAGTCCACTCATAGTTATTATCAGTCCTATTGAATCTAAGAGTTTAGTGGCAGATTGTGCTCCACTTCTCTATCGTTGATTGCAGAATTTATTCTCTTTTCTTTTTGAACTTTTTAGGAAGTGTACTAACTCGGATTCAGCCCGTACATCGTCTAATACTTTACTTTCCTACATCTCACTTGCCGCGAAAACTTTTAGTTATCGACTCAAATACTGGTTAATCCTCTGTAGAATTCGCTTGTCATGTAATTCTACTATTTTCCATAATCATCAATACCCATACTTTAAACAACTGCATAATCGAATTGAGTTCCTTTACTAATTTGATAGGAACATATTCATACTTGCCCGAGCCGTCACCACTCCTTTTACAGTAGTCACGATTTTCAGCTATTCATCTTCTATTTTGAAACGAAAAGTTCTCGTTTACTGAAGGATTTCTGCAGTTCCTACGATCCTAGATGAAATCTGATATCACTTTTTTCTCCTACCATTGTGTTTGATCCACAGCCGTTCTGATTTCGATAGCTTGCAATGTTGTTTTCGCTAATTGGCACGGACGACTTTGATAGAGAAATGTCGTGTCATACATTTGAGAAAAAGACCCCCTTTATTGCACACATACGATACAAAACGGAATGTTATGTATCTCATGTAGATCCTCAAGATTCGGCATCAGTTATTGCAATAATTGATGATATTCTGATAGCGAATGGAACAACTATTGAACTTTACACGAATCGTATGGAAAGTCTTCTTTAGTAGTTATCCCCATCTACGTCTAATCATCTCTGTAAAGGATACCTACTTATTTGGATACTTTGACGGTCCGTTATCACGAGTGGTGCAGGCCCCAGCACTTTTTTCATTCGTTTTCTTCTTCTCGCTGACAGTAATCGAAATTAGAAGGCGATTCTCAACGGTATTCTACTGCTGTAGCATAAATCGCTCCCATTTAAGCTTCAAATGTCTTAGTTTTGCCACAGAATCCTTCAAGAAGAGAAGAAAAACAAAACTTTTGTTGACTTGAAAAGGAAGTCTTGACTGATGAACTAAAATCCATTTTTATTTAAGTCAATTTATTATGGATTCATAGAGCCCAATACACGTGTTTCGGCCTTGACAGCCTCTTAACTTGGGCTGTATCCATCGTTTTAGCTTTACACGAGGCTGTCGAGGGCGAAACAAGTGCATTGGGCTCTATAAGTTGCCCATAAAAGGGGCCATATGATAAGTTGGGCAAAAAAAAAATTGTCAAGGATATTGAAATTTGAGCGCGGTTTTAAGAAAACACTCGTAACGAACGGTTTGACGAGATATGATATAAGCTGCTTGAACCGATAAATTGTAAGTGCGATCGTTGCAATTTACATGAAAACTTTTCATATACAACCGTTTTACGTTTAACTTTTCCGCTATCAACGTAGAGTCAATATCTTATCCGACCAAAAACAACAAACATATATACCTAGTGAAGATCACAATGCTCTAACTTCTATCTATTAGTAGTTTCTTCTTCATAGTAGAGTGCGATGTGGGATGCGCACATAAGGTACGAGCTATATTCAGTCAGCGGGCTCCAATTTCGCTCTTGCCCCTTCCGGCAGTTTACATGTTATCTACTAAGCCACGGAGGCACTCTAATCTAATTCCTCTCAGCCATATTCAAACCTTATCCAAACCTTATCGATGCTATCATCAATAATTCGTCAACGGGAATCATCCGAGAAACACAAATCGCCGTTAAACTCATTGAATCCAAACAAAGGTGTGCAAACTGATTGTAGCCATTCGCCTTCCTGAACATACATGCAAATGAGATTACAGATTCTCTTGAAGAGTTGCTAAATTGATTTTCCTATGAAACTTCCGAGGAATATCTTTCTCCATCGTACTACCTATTCATCTCTAGCTGAAGCAAATTTCTCATTCGTGAAACCACTTCTCTTTTGAGAAGTTTTCGTAACTCGTTCGTCCCATGAGGGCGACACCTTTCTTTCAACGCTTCAAAGCGATTCCTCTTTTCCTTCCTCCTCTTCCTTACCAAATTTCCTGCTAACTCTCTTTTTCCTTCTACGGCTTTGTTACTGCGTTTGTTGACCTTTCGTCTTGGCACTATTCCTATATGTAGACGTTATGCTGTTGCGAAATGCCCTTGCTAAACTGACTCGAGACTGCTCTCAGTTGCTGCTGTTGTCGTGATCAAGAGCTAATATCTCACCGGCATCACATTCCTTTGAGCCTGAACATATTTTATAACGCTGTCCATAGTAGTGATGAAAAGCTATATTGTTTTATCGTTTTGAATCACTTTTTTTTTTACTGTATCCGATTCGCCATCACGATTTCTGAGCGGATCCTGTCACCTCTTGCAGTCTATTGGTTTGTTACATTCATTCTCCACACAGGTCCTTGGACATTACACGTGTTTATTCGACTCTTGCTTGACAATTTCTGTTTCTTATGACTGTCGTAGAATGCTCATCAAGACGAGTTTCCTGCGTTTAGTTGACTGATTTACAAGAATGTTTTGAGAGGCCATCGAACCGGCTTCTTGCTTATCATTTTGTCTTCTGAGACACTGCACTTATTGTATTACAAGTAAATAATTATAATACCATCATCCCGCTAATGGAGAGCTATCATAAAAATTAACGACACTTTGTAGGAAGTTGCTCAACGTTTTTCAAGCTGGAAGACTACATAAGTTGCTTTCGTCGTACAACGAGTGAAACCACCCAGATGAAAAATAAACCCTAAAAGAAAGGAGCTAGGCTATGTGTGATAGCGGTGCATTCGTCTTTACTGTTCATTTTGGATTTCTGAAATTCATGAAAAACTTTTCGAGGGTTTTACACTTTGGTTTTGTTGGCTTGTGGGTCAGGATCGTGGTGGTCACTTCAAGAGAAAATAGTGATCGAACTCGTTTCATTTCATCATATCACCTACTGATAATGAATGATCTTGAATCAGTCACCTACTTGTCGCTGAAAACAGATCATAAAATCCTTCGGTTTCATTTGCAAGTCGGGCTGGTTCAAAACGACAGCATTATGCGCTCATTTACAATGCGTATGAGCTCGTTACATCTTAGAAATCACGCTGTGTATGGACCCAACTTGATTCATAGACGCTTTCTAATCGAATGATTTGATAAGACTAGGTGGCACGGTTTCTTGAAACCATCTTATATTCTGTGCTACCGTTAGACGTGAAGCAGCACTATCGACTTAGCTAAACTAATCGAAAAAGCCAGTATCGGTGCATTTCAGCCACGGGCGAGTTTTAAGATCTTTGATTAAGCAAAATTTTGCTCAAAGTATACGATTGAAAGATCCCATCACCATCAACCGAACGTTACAATATCTCGCATGTGCAACTTAGGTCAACAGCAAGCTAGTTTTTTCGGGCTATTGAGGCCAGTTTAACGATGTCTGAGTCATTTTATCAACCTGCTATTGCTGAACAGCTCGAGTTAGTCAGGTCACCACTCTCAACTCATCACATGAACTCGACCTCTGTTGGCTCACTGAGGGTATCAGCGATGATAGAATGACATTACTCTAGATATCCCACGTATAACATGTCTGTCGACGCCAACTCCAAAGAGGGGTCGGGTTATCCGGTGAGGATTGGCTAAAGGCGAAAGATACTGCCCGAGTGACGAGGCTCTCAGGGCCGAAACCTTTGTATCGGGCTCTATAAGTTGCCCTGAATCAGACTACATGCATGACTCAAAAAATGATTATCAGGCATGTCTCACGTCTTCTGAGTTTTAGAAAGAGATATTAGCGTCATGTGGTACGGAAAATTATTGAAGTTGGTCCACAATGTGTCATCTTTATCAAAATTCCTTTGAGTGAGGGGGGCGCTTCGTCTCCTTTGTCGTAGGTCCATTGTCGGAGGTTTGAATCACCATCTGTTTCAGTACAAGTTTATCATTCCCAGTACGATCTATAGAAGTTTTCTTTCTTATTTTCCTACTGTTTTATGAATTCTGCACGTCAAAATAGTTGCCTTTTCTTAACATTCACCCAAGTGATTGCTACTTGCTTGAGATAGTTCTTCGCTGATAGTTACAGCTTCCACCACCGCTCAGATTTGAGCTAGCCTTGCATGCTGGATTAGATTAGAAGAGTTGTGTTGTGAGTCTGCACCTTTATTGTGAAGTAACGCATACTATGATATATTCAAATTAGATTCGAACGATTCATGTATCTCAAACTAAGTAGCAATCAATCGTGCATTCAGTATTATCTTATTAGGCTAAACACGAGTTCTATGAAACAAGTTATTCTGGAAGCTGACGTACCGTACTGAAGAAAATAGAATTACTAAAGAATGCCGAGTAATAGATAGTCGTTCTTGAAAATCATGTATTTAATTGAACAATCTCATACAGAAAATTACAGATTGGATCTAATTCAATTAGCTGTGATGTGATTACGGTATATACTCATATAGTGGTTGGTCCAAAAATAAGATAAAGTCCTAAATATTTAGTTGTTTCGCTGTGATCCGTTATCTCCAAAGATGTAAAGGTGGTGATTTAGATTTTACCAATGGACTGACTTCTGAGGGTCTGTGGTCATTTATCTGCGTTGACGAGATTAAGTCTGCTTGGATAAATGTGATATTGTCGCACTGCGGTGTTCCTAGCTCTTCACACGCAAAGACTCATCGGCATAATTAGTCAATCCAGCTTTTTATTTCTGGAAATCTATTGCTTTGAAGAATTTTGTACTCGTCTTATTTGACATCCGTTTTCTGCCAGCAATCAAAGCAAAGTTCTACTACTGATAGAATCGGATAAGAGTCTATCAAATCCAATAATCAACGAAATCGAATCTAGCAATCGGCTGACGTTCTGTAAAGTTGAAAAATCTTTCACAAACATTGAATGCCTAAACAGCGGTTAATTGGCGCAAGTTTTCGTTGCTGAATTATCGTTTCTTTCTTTCTTGTTATCCTGACACAGCAGACGGTTCAGGCTGGTCAGAGCTGTGACCAGCATTGTGATCATTTCATTATAGCAACAGATTCAAAGGTACCATAATACTGAACTGAAATTCGCAGAGCAAGCTACTAGCCTTACTTCGCCTCGTGAGGATTCTGCTGCATTGCATTTGTCAATTTTATTTTATTTGAGATTATTACTTAAAAATTCAAACCAAGCCCGTTGACAATCGATAAGCTCGAGTTTTGCCAAAGTTGCAATTATTGCTGCAAAGTAGGAAATTTGCACAAAATAATGGATAATGTTTTCTGTGGACAGTTTTTAAGGCCTAATGAAAGTCGTTTTCATCGAAGACTGCCAACCAAAGTGTGACTGTAGCAATGTATGTTTGTTCACTTCCCTTAACGACTTTGGATGATTTGAATTAAAGCGAAGTAAAACTCTCATCGTTCTTTTGATTGTGTCGAAAACGGCTAGAAAGATGATCAATATGTTACATTAATTGGACTTTGCATTTAATCAAATCGTAGCTGAACCTTTCGACTGTTTTTTGGACCCTCCTATGAGCATTCAATATAGTCTGAGAAAATAATTTAGGCCTTTTCGAGGTTGATATGTCAGTGGTACACGTAGTTTTCGGCGGTTTCGCCCGTCTCATCAGAGCCAGCACCCATTAGTCCACTAGTCCTAGTATTAGTCACCTCTACTAATAGTAGGAACGGAGAAACATGACACATGAAGATGTAGTTTCACCTAATTTTTTCAGTCGTTGGCTTACGGCTATTTTTGAGGATGTAGATATTGCTATTCAGTCGAGTATTTTTCAGGCCTCGCTATAAAAAATTTGAAGTAGTCTGAGTTTCTTATTTAATATAATTTGAACATCAATTAAGAAGTGTTAACTGGAAGTGAGCCATTCCGAGGTTTATCAGTAAAAAACCATGCTTTATTGTTATTGCATGATAGTATGACTGAATTCATTACGTCTTCATCATATTCTCGTCAATTTTTGAGATAGGGTCTAAATTTGTAACAGATTTTTCGAAATGAAATGAAGTAATGACGAATAGTTTCCGAAACGAATTGCTAGATTCTGATTATGAAAACGTAGAAGAAAGTAAACCTAGTAAGAACGATTTTATTAGCATGAAAACAGCATAAACGGTGAAATGTTCTGGAAGTAATTTCAAGAACTCCACATTTTCAGCGTTACAACAAACCGTAGAGCCATCATGGGCTCCGACCGGCAAGCTGAGTCAATTTCGTGGTTTCGTCACACCACGGCCACTCCCTCCTAATGCTCAATTCGGTTTCGTTTATCGACAATTCAATCGGTTTTTTTTTTCAAAAAGTATTCATTTGATAAGGATATGACATATTTTGAGCCATAGGTCTAGTGCTATATAGGCGCCTATTTCGTCCTATTGGGACTCATCAGTAGCACCCTCCCTCGGTTCCGTCGATCCCTTGAGGTGAAATAATCCTCTAAAGGAACCGACGCCGAGTAAAATTAAGCACCCAAAGTAGGATGATGGTTTTACCTGACTTTGTGGTGACCGGCAGTCGAGCGTACGGCTCTTAAAATGAACTATACTTCTGTTATCGACTGCTTTTTTACAGACCCGCTCAAAATGATTTAATCTGATAAGGATATGACATATTTTGAGCCATAGGTCTAGTGCTATATAGGCGCCTATTTCGTCCTATTGGGACTCATCAGTAGCACCCTCCCTCGGTTCCGTCGATCCCTTGAGGTGAAATAATCCTCTAAAGGAACCGACGCCGAGTAAAATTAAGCACCCAAAGTAGGATGATGGTTTTACCTGACTTTGTGGTGACCGGCAGTCGAGCTTACGGCTCTTAAAATGAACTATACTTCTGCTATCGACTGCTTTTTTACAGACCCGCTCAAAATGATTTAATCTGATAAGGATATGACATATTTTGAGCCATAGGTCTAGTGCTATATAGGCGCCTATTTCGTCCTATTGGGACTCATCAGTAGCACCCTCCCTCGGTTCCGTCGATCCCTTGAGGTGAAATAATCCTCTAAAGGAACCGACGCCGAGTAAAATTAAGCACCCAAAGTAGGATGATGGTTTTACCTGACTTTGTGGTGACCGGCAGTCGAGCTTACGGCTCTTAAAATGAACTATACTTCTGTCTATCGACTGCTTTTTTACAGACCCGCTCAAAATGATTTAATCTGATAAGGATATGACATATTTTGAGCCATAGGTCTAGTGCTATATAGGCGCCTATTTCGTCCTATTGGGACTCATCAGTAGCACCCTCCCTCGGTTCCGTCGATCCCTTGAGGTGAAATAATCCTCTAAAGGAACCGACGCCGAGTAAAATTAAGCACCCAAAGTAGGATGATGGTTTTACCTGACTTTGTGGTGACCGGCAGTCGAGCGTACGGCTCTTAAAATGAACTATACTTCTGTTATCGACTGCTTTTTTACAGACCCGCTCAAAATGATTTAATCTGATAAGGATATGACATATTTTGAGCCATAGGTCTAGTGCTATATAGGCGCCTATTTCGTCCTATTGGGACTCATCAGTAGCACCCTCCCTCGGTTCCGTCGATCCCTTGAGGTGAAATAATCCTCTAAAGGAACCGACGCCGAGTAAAATTAAGCACCCAAAGTAGGATGATGGTTTTACCTGACTTTGTGGTGACCGGCAGTCGAGCTTACGGCTTCTTAAAATGAACTATACTTCTGTTATCGACTGCTTTTTTACAGACCCGCTCAAAATGATTTAATCTGATAAGGATATGACATATTTTGAGCCATAGGTCTAGTGCTATATAGGCGCCTATTTCGTCCTATTGGGACTCATCAGTAGCACCCTCCCTCGGTTCCGTCGATCCCTTGAGGTGAAATAATCCTCTAAAGGAACCGACGCCGAGTAAAATTAAGCACCCAAAGTAGGATGATGGTTTTACCTGACTTTGTGGTGACCGGCAGTCGAGCGTACGGCTCTTAAAATGAACTATACTTCTGTTATCGACTGCTTTTTTACAGACCCGCTCAAAATGATTTAATCTGATAAGGATATGACATATTTTGAGCCATAGGTCTAGTGCTATATAGGCGCCTATTTCGTCCTATTGGGACTCATCAGTAGCACCCTCCCTCGGTTCCGTCGATCCCTTGAGGTGAAATAATCCTCTAAAGGAACCGACGCCGAGTAAAATTAAGCACCCAAAGTAGGATGATGGTTTTACCTGACTTTGTGGTGACCGGCAGTCGAGCGACGGCTCTTAAAATGAACATGTTCTGTATCGAATGTTTTTACAGACCGCTCAATGATTTAATTGATAAGGATAGCTCGACTGCCGGTCACCACAAAGTCAGGTAAACCATCATCCTACTTTGGGTGCTTAATTTTACTCGGCGTCGGTTCCTTTAGAGGATTATTTCACCTCAAGGGATCGACGGAACCGAGGGAGGGTGCTACTGATGAGTCCCAATAGGACGAAATAGGCGCCTATATAGCACTAGACCTATGGCTCAAAATATGTCATATCCTTATCAGATTAAATCATTTTGAGCGGTCTGTAAAAAAGCAGTCGATAACAGAAGTATTCATTTTTGTAAGAGTGGGCACCTTATGTCATACACGCTGATATTCATAGGATATACGGCGCAATCTATTTGCCTACATCGCCTGTAATTCTTTAACTCTCAGATCTCGTGAGTAGCCATCACCAAAATCTCCATGCATTCCACCTATTTGGAATACTCGGACTTTCCCACCTATGATAGACATAAGGATTTTTTCGCTAATGATGACAAGGAAATTGTTGCCGTCAGTGTATTTTCCAATCAATTGAGTTCGTTGACTTTGACGGATGAAATTTCAATTCGCATACACATAAACGCTCCCCTAAATCAACAGACGGGCTGGATTTTAGTGTTCAGGAGAGCATAGGTCATTCTGATTCAGAATGAGAGGGTACCCATTCACTGAATTAATTTGCTACCAAGGTAATGTCCCAAGCCCTTTATCTCCTCTTCACAGCCTGGGAACTCTGTTGCACGCTGTCTCACACGGTTTGGTTCAAAATTTTCCGTATGTTAAAAAATGCGTCAATTTATCACCTATTATTCAGTGAAATTTAGAAACCAAGGAAGCTGAATATGTACTAACTTGAATTTATCGCTCATAAGTAGATAGTTCAGTTCAAACGCAATTCCTCTTGGAAACTCATTACGAAAATAGCAACTCAGTTTCAATGACTTTCCCCTTAATATTGATTGCTTTTCAAGACTTTTAGCGTCGTAAATGTAACGGAAAGCAAAGATGTGGTATGTAATCATAATCACCAATCGAATGTTATTCGAAGGAAGTCATTTCATGCTTCTTTCCGTTCTTTTTATTCTCTCGGTGATAAACTTCTCGAGTGTTCGTGGAAGATCATTTAATTTCCATTGTTCGCGAAGAGAACTCCGGAAGACGGAGACAGTGGCGAGACAATGTCACAAGTGATAGGGAATGACCCATAAAACGAGAATTCGAAATCGACAACACATTTGAACACCAATCATTTCGATCATCGGAAGCGGTGTGAAACTCTTACGGAAACCGATCTCACGTTTCTCATTATCGAACCACCACTGATGAACACCAGCAGGGGAATATACGTGAAAACGACCTACTCCGTGAAATTGCGTTGACTCGATTATTCGTAATATCCAGAGAAAGCAATGAAGCATTGAGAAAAATCGGGTTCATTTTGTTTGAGAGGCTTGAAATCATGGAATATTTACAAAAGTGCGGTCATGCATGTCCGCGTATAGCGTGTTACAATAGTTTGAGATACCGTACAATAAGCTTGGAGATTACTGGTTTGATTCCGAGCCGTAGGCGAAATATGCCAATTCTTATGAGAGCACATGAGAACAGTAACTTGATATATCGAGATCGCACTCGCAAGTCATTGTATGCATCGAATAATCTTCACTGAGCTTCCCTGCCTCATGATGCTACGACTAAAGCCGAATGAACGCCGTATTACTTTAAGATTGATCAATGCCAAACGTTCCATCCTTTTTTGAATTGATAAGAGCATATTAGGCATAATAGTAACGTCAATGATATCATATTCAATCGCATACCACTGTGTTAGCCTAACCCTTTTCGGACGACGAGAGTTATCTTGACCCTATCATTTCAAGGGCATTTTTATGACAGAATTTTTCTTTGCTACAATTCTACTAGTTATTCCGAAGCTCAAATCTCGAATTTCATTATTGAACGAAAAAGTTGATTATTGTCCATTATAAGGCGACCAACAAAAACTTTTCATAGGAGTGTTAACAATAATTGGGAAAACTGAAATCTCTCGCTAGCGCGGTGTGTGACCGGTTTTTTTCAAAACATACTTTTATGACGCTATGAAATTGAAGATAAAATTATGTTCCAGATCGGCTGCGTAAGTCACCCATTACTTCACTGGAAGCACGAAAAGCATATGAACTTGTGAAGAAAATATTTTAGTGTCAAGCTCATACGTTTAACCTAATATTTCTTCCAAGGCGGGGAAAAATTTCTAATTGAATGACAAGAAATCACACTTCTCCGAGGCGCTATTCGATCGCTCGTGGCCTGTTTTCAGATCAGATCTGCGCCTACCAGAACCTCCTCCGCATCGCAAATTAGCCTGTAAACAGGCGAGCCGAGTGTGTGAAACTCGATGTTATCTTCCCTGCTACACTGCAGAGAAACGTTCTTCCAGAAAATAAGCATGTCAGTTGGGATCCTCGATTCTTACGCTATTGAATGAATACTAATAGTTTGAAACAGAAAAGCAGAAAAGAGCTCTGTCATGCGACAAAAATGCGTGTAAACACAAAGGTTTTCTTCTGTGACAACTTCACTAAAAGGTTCTCAAAGAACCAGCCATTTGAATGATTACTAACACTCTTATGAAAAATACTTGTCCAGCGAATGGAATTCAATATTCATCTGTCGTCTTATAATGGACAAGTTATAAAATTTCTTATTAAATAATGATATTCGCGCGCTGTGCGATATTGATTATGCTGCCGTCCGGAAAGAGTTACAACACCACAACTGATGAGCCAGGATTATACGAATGTTTACACGGCTCATCATCATAATAAACTGTGCGGATCCCACTTTTTTTGAATTCTATTCGTTTCCCCACATTCGCTTTCTACAAGCGTCCTCAAACATTTCACATGCTGCTTTCGGCTGCCACTTGAAAATTTCCTATTCTTTATGGGTGTCATGAAGTGCTGGTCGACGAGGTTTTTCTGGCAATCCTAAAACTAGACGAGCGAAGGCGTTCCTAGGCGTTCAGTTGATCGATTGCCGGGGAGTCTTGGAGAGGGAGTCGAAACAGCGCCTTGCTGATCACCCTGCTTCCTGCTACATGTACCACTCACCACTGCGCTAATACCACAACCTGCGTTCAAACGTATGCAAAATTAAGTTTTTCAAGTGATCAAGTAGAGTAAATTCGAATTTCATAACGAAAAATTCGGAAGACAAATGAGTCCGCCGATTTGGTTTATGTCAATGAGTAATTATAATTCAGTGTATGTTTCGGTTTGGGCTGGATGGTCAGCGTGGTCGTTCTGCAGGAACGGAGTACAAATTCGCGTAAGAGCCTGCAATACTGTGCGAGGATTCAGCTGTGTAGGACCAAACAAGGTTTCTCAGAACTAAATTTTTTTTGAGAATAAAATTAATAACTACTAAGATAGTAGCACCGTTTCAGCTTATACTCTAACAAAAGAGTTGTTGAATGTAATAATTCGTACAATTGAGGGAGAGGGAGGGAGAGTTGATTTGTTCCGCATTGGAACATATCACGTATTACTTTTATCTAACAAATATAGCTTTTAAAATATCGATTGTTTGAGAAATTATGAGTAAAACATCTGTTGCTTAAGCCGTCTTTAGTGATTTCACTCTTTTCAGCACACGATATATGTTTTGTGCAAGAGAAAATCAACTTAATACCATTGAAGAACACCACCCATTGTAGCATATATCTCAAAGAAATTAAGTATGAATACGATATTGATTGACTGGGAATCCACAAATTTCGGTTCCTTATGTCCATTTTCAATTCATCGGAATTTTTTAGGGGTTATGATTTCCCAAATCACGTGTAGCTCAATTGGTTCAGACATCGTCCATCTGCGTTTAGCCAGTCTAAACGTTCCCTTAGCGATTGACCTATTTTTTTGTGAATGATATAGTTACCTAATTTATTCATATTCCTTGCAGTATCTCAGTGTAAACGGCAAATTATTCTACTTTGCAGGAAGTTCATCCATGCGATGAAAATATTCCATCGCCCACTATAGCACCTTCTTTGCCATCCGACTACGATGTAGTAGATCCGTATGAGACAGATCGCCGTGAAGCGATGAAGCAACTTTATCCGGACGAGTTTGCCATTTATACGAAATCCAAGCCGATGTCAGACTTTCGAAAGAGTCCAAGGAAAGATGGAAATGACTTCAAAGTTCATCAGGCACAAATAATCGGTGAGTCTCAATAGCTTAACATCAACGTAAGGAAAAGTAGTGATGAAGCTGCCCGAAAGCTCTTTGAGTTTTTGGAATAGCGTCGGTTGTAGTTTAGACTATTTTTGTAGTGTTCAAAAGAGTATGTTCTTTCCAAGTGCTCAGCAACAACAAATAGAGACTAGGTAGGGTCAAGAATGACCTAAAAGAAGTTTATGACCGGCCCGCTTACATGACCTATTATCTACTGAATAGCTTTTATAAGATTCGCTTTTCAATAGAATCATTGCAGATGGATCTTGATTTTGCTAAGGTAATAAATCATAGGAATGTTAAGCTAAATTGCCGAATGTAGATCATGACAAAAGCTTTGCCTTGAATTTTTCATGTAGAATGTTAAAAATCCACAATGTAATTTATTTTCCTTGGTTTAATAGAATCATATAAATGGTCCATAAATAGCTAGAAAGTTCTCACTTGGATATATTTTTATTAATGGTTGCTTGCGACACTATTTCCTTGATGAACAACACGAGATTGTTAATAACAATACGGGGCGCGTAAAAAGTTCTGACAATTTTTTTTTGTTAATTTGGCGCAGGTATAATTTTCCATCAATGCTGACAATTATACTGGATTCTTTGTTCAGCCTTGGTCTAGAATCTGTTTTGTTTAATTGTCAATTTTCAATTTTTGCTTAGGTTATGGATTATCCAGAGAAACCTATCGCTGCAATTCAGTAGCACTAGGCGGGACTGAGAATGGCCGACATAGATAAAATCGACTGCTTTCAAACCAGAAAGAGTATACAGAGCCGTTAAACATTCCAAAATGATTGTAGAAATTGAAGACTACTCCTCAGAAAGGTCGTCCAATCACCTCGTCTACTGCGGATAACGTTCTGGAGCGCTCGATGCGCAAAATGGTTCGGGAAGCTCAGGATTAGACAGTGCAGCCTTCGAAACATTGTCAAAAATAAGCTGAAACTGCGCAACTACAGGACTTTTCGTGTTCATTTCCTGGACGAAAAAATGGAAGAAAAACAGCTTTCAAAAGGCTCGCCGAATGGTTTATTTAAATAGCTGTTGCTCGTTTGTAGAAGATACATTCTACGGATGCGAAGATATTCTCGGTCGAACCACTTCCATAATCACTACAATCGACGCTAACTTCTTACGAAACGTTAGCAGGAGTTTGCATAACAAAAACTATAGACCGCAGTCATTTTCCGGCTTCTTTGACAGTCTAGGCCAACATCTGCGCCACCGGAAGGACGCCGATGGTTTTTATAA
Organism: Parelaphostrongylus tenuis; assembly: GCA_019055375.1. NCBI lineage: Eukaryota > Metazoa > Nematoda > Chromadorea > Rhabditida > Metastrongylidae > Parelaphostrongylus > Parelaphostrongylus tenuis. The sequence continues at coordinate 58,757 of JAHQIW010000964.1, read as the reverse complement.
ACGGAAACAAAAATTAACGCTGCCAGCTATCAGCATCGGGTTTTAAACGGCGTACTGGAGCCTTTGAAGCACTCAACACTTTGACGCCGATGGATTTGCGCTTCAGTAGGACTGGGCTCCTGCACATCCAACTCGCCCAACGATTGCCATTTGCCAAGAGCTCTTTTCAGGCATGTTCGTGGTAGGGAACATTTTACCGTCAAAGTCGTCGCCAAATCTCAACCCGGTAGATTACTCCGTGTTCCATACTAGAGAAAATAGTCTCAGCTATTCGTACACTACCGTGGCGCGCGTAAAACGGCTCTGACACACGCTTAGAACGAAACTGTTACCGAAAAGTGTGCGAGCACGCAAGTGACCTCGTGAATGTATAGAGGCCAAAGGAGGCGAGCAATGCTGGAAATTCTCCAGGGGCTTCGTGAATGTATAGAGAGTTTGTTGTAAACCTTCTTTCTTATTGTTATAACTGTAGACTCAATAAACGTGATTCAGTTGAATGAATTTATTTGTTTGCAGTATTTTTCAACTGTTGAAATATCTGAAAACATTACCAGAAACTTTTTACGCACCCGAATATATTCCAATACGATAGTCGCTGGCAATGGACGGTTTTGTCCCTTCTAGGACTTGACAAAACCGAATAAAAGCACAAATTGCATAGTCAAACCTTCAAAACCGCTGAAAAAACCTGATAGCAAATGTTGATTTGTACAGATATCAATTTCTGATACTTTTTCGTTTCGTGTACACATTTTCAAATCTTTGCGACAACGAATTTTCATTTTTTTCCTAAACTCAGTAAATGTTCAATAGATTTATACTTGACAATTCTGATACTGTCTTTGATTTTGATCACTCTATTTCAGTGCGCTGTAGTAGTAAAAAAAAACTATTTTACACATTCGGCGCGTTTTACGCGCTTATATCTATTATTCATTTGAAGGATTTTTTCACCGTTTGGTGGAGAATCGTAGGTTTTGTAGTGAACTCCTAGAACATAACTTTGTTCTATCGTGTTGTAAGGTTAGGCTTTTCATTTTCACCTGACCTCACATTGCCAAATAAAGCCATTAATAAGCTCAAGCCTAAGCAGCCTAAGCCCACCCACGAAATGCATCTGAACGTGTAGAGGACATCTCCCTGTATAGAGTCTATGTAATTAGAATTTTTTTTGCCAAAGCGGAGAATAGCACTCCTCTTGTGAAACGTGCTGCGCGATTGATACACAACCACTCACAAACCCTAGCCGACATAAAGAGCGCAAGCGAGTGCAACACCCAGTTTTCTTTCGGCTACTACAGCGCACCAAAAAAATATTCTTGGAAAAATCAAATACACTGCTGAAGATTTCGAGAATCGAGCTATCGAATAGTTTCCAAAAGTCTGAGGAGAAGCTCTACTCAGCAAAAATGCGCCGAAATGAGTCGAGTGTGAAAATTAACAGTATTGTTATTGCTACAGAGCATTCAAAATTTTTTTTCTAAGTTGAAGTGAAGCATCAAAGTTGTTGAGATTCAAGCTATCGAATTGCTCAGAAAAAGAAGCGGAAACGCGTTGTTTTCAATAGGTTGGAAATGTGTTCAGATAGAGAAAAAGTACCCGCTGTTTTTTTTTGAAATATCACCTTTTTGTTTCGTCCTTTCTAGGTGTTCCAATTATTATTGGAGACCATCTGCACAGGTCGTTATAGTAGGAATGTATAGAGCTCAAATTAGAATACGTTAACGTGAACTATTAGACGAGGTCACGCATGATCATAAGACACTCATGGTTGAAGCATACTGGATTTTTGGACTTTATCCAAGGCGCTACAAGAGTTTTTCGCGCAGATATTGTGAATTTCCATGCGACGGCAGCAGCTTTTGCTCTAAACACTTTCTCGTTATATATTCCTGAGCTATGCTTAGTTGAGGGAATGTATTATCTAACTTTGAGCTTCTTAACTGCGAGGTTTCTTTTACAGACGAAGAGTGATCTCTTCGCACCACCACACCAATATATTCGTCCTATACGGTACTATACCGTACCCAACTTTGTGGAATCGCCATCTCTAACATCAGGGTATGCAGTTTTGCGTTTCGCATAGATGGCCAAACAAACGGTGACGATCTAACTGACGTCTTAGAGTACTCGGTGGTATTTTATTCACAGCTATCCAGTTCTCTGAACTGACCCGTTTTGAGCTCCGTTCAATAGCTGTGCTTATTCCGTTAGAAACAATGGACGGAATGAGCGGGACCACAGTCTTGCGAAACTCATCATTTGAGAGCATCACTGTTTCTCTAAACTAGACCGGAGAAACTGTCACTTTATCGTAGCCATTGAAATTGCTATTTTACATACCAGATGCGAGGATTTCAACCCCAACTCTCTTTCTGTGGAAGCAATGATGGTTCTTTGGAAAAAGTTTCTTGATGGCGCACGTTTTATGTTTGAAAGGTGAGGAGAGATGGCGAGGTAGTGAACCGTGTTTTTATCATTTGGCTTCGAATACATAGATGGAAAACGTCTAAACCACTCTATCTTCGTGTAAAAGAGCATCCACTTGAGAAATTCAAAGTCGAACTGTATTCATCGCGTCCACAAGGAAATAACTGAGATAATTCAAAAGTGAACGTCATTGTACTTCCACAGCAATCTGAAATGGCGTGAAAAATTCTTGTGTGCTTAGAATGAATCTCAACATGCAAAATTGAACAATAAGGAAGAGTGTCTTGAAGTCATGTGTGATCTCACTTCAAACAGCTTATCTTTTTTGTCCTTATCCTTGTACATTCTTAACCTATATAGACTCCGTCCGACTAATTTTCAAGGAATTGTGGGAAAACTTAAGAAAAATAAAAAAGTGAATATTTGGAAAAAACCGTTTAGTTTACGAATCAAAAATTTGTAGGCTAAGTTTTTCTGCTGGGGTTATAAACGTGTTGGATTGAGTAACTTCACGCTTCGGAGAAGACGAAAGCGCCGAAGTCGGTATTATTGGATAAATTTCAATACAATCTGACAGTCAAGCCTTTTATGAGGCCTGTTATGGGCTTTATACAGTGCAAGGCACGTGTTTGGCGTTGTGGCCTCGTCAGTTGCACGGTACCTTTTCGTTCAATTAGTTTCTCGGAAACCCACCTCCACATGAAAAAATCGAGGGCGAACTTATCACACTCGACGTACGGTGAAACAACCACCGTCGCGTTCCTTCAAAGTGTTGAGTGTGACTGATTGCCGACTTCACGGCGGACTGGATTACGTGGGCATATGTAACAAACATTGCAATCGACAGTATAGAGACCTCGCTCAAGAACTTTGAAATCTGACAGTGTATCCTCAGCCTTTCATGAGTCTCTAATGGGCACTTCCATTACAGTGCAAGACACTGTTTTGCACTCTATGGGTGCTCAAAGCAGACCTCATGAAAGGCTCAAAATACATTGTCAATCTATACTATTCCTGTACGAGGTCTCAAAATAGTCAACTGCAACGTTTGTATGCCCACTTAGCAGCCAAATTTAATCCAGGTGATAGTAAGTTTCAGTTTTTCATGAGGTCTGAAATGGCACCACTAATGCTAAACATACGTTTCGACCTTCTCGCAAGCCTCATCAGTAGCACATGTCACTAGGCCGATCTGGTCGTCCCTACTATATCAAGAATCGTAGCCGAAGATGTACGCCAAGTGGAAAGATCACTTGATATGACCCTCATTCATTGACCGATTGTGATTGGATGACGTACGGATGTTGCGACGGTATATGTGACAATACCATTTTAATCGATTTTTTCCTAAAATCTCATTTAAAAATTTTGATATAATTCGATAGAACGTTTTTGGCATGAGTTTTGTTAACAGCATCTGTACGAATGCCTTATGTGTCCTAATTTGATGAAAGCAGTGAATTCGATTAGTGCCTAATCAAACATAAAGTTGGTTCTGGGTGGATACACATTTTATTAGAATGCTGGGAAATGCCAGCGCACTGAATTCGCTACCACAGTCATCCGCAGGCATCTATACATTGTTCTAACTTCTTTGATCTAGTTTTTTCGAAGGCGTTAACAATTTATGGTACCGGTTTGCCTTTAGCAGACAGCGAATGGAGTGTCATGCTTTGCGGATCAGGTTACCCATTTGGGGTACGAAACATTAGATGTTTCGCTGTCCGACGTTTAGGAACAGTCTTGTTGAGATATAAAATTCTTGTCTAGACTTGCTTGAATGTCAAAAGTGAGTGCTGCGAATCATGCATTGTGTGCGGTAAAATATAGGAAGATAGGAATAGCTCATATCGTGTCTATAATACGATTACAGAATGAAATGCGGTCCTGCTTGACTTCGTTTTATTTGATATGGTAACGAAGAAAAGCAATTTATTTGACTTTCACTCATTTCAACCATGCTGAGACTTTGGCTAATGAATCTGTTTTCTTAACACCTTACAATTTTATTTATGAAAGTAACGTTTAGGAAGAGGAAAACCGATGGAACTTAATCAATCCGACGTTGCTCCTCACGTCAAGAAATCTCTGGAAATTAACTCCCAAGGTTGTCTGTCAAAATCTTTTCTGCCTACTTAACTTGATTAACACGATTTTGAAAGTTTGCTTTCCAATAAAAATTTAGGCCTCTTTAGAGTGACAATGTATTAGTATTATATTTTGCCCCTAAAACAGTCATGAACCTAGCACCTGTAGATGCCACTAATCGTTGAGTAACTCAATTACGTGGGTCAGCACCTCCAGCACCGTTACCACATCATGACTGTTAGTGGTCAAACCCGATATGGACGAGCAGCATTACACTTTATTATTCTTCTTGAAATTTACTACAGAGTAAGTAGCCAAGTTATGATCTTGGAAAAGGGATTTCTTACAGGTGTATCGCCAAGGATAGAGTTCATATATGAGCGAAACTAACACGCATGTACATGACTATGACTGCGTGTGACTGAAAAGTAAAGGTGGTCGCCATAGAGTTGAGGCTTTTCCAATTTTCGAAATTTGGCGCGTGTAGCACAGAAATTGAAAGGCGTCTTGATATGCACATGTTTATTGCTCTGCCACCACTCGCGGAGGGTAACCTTGTACATTATTCATTATTCTTATTCATCTGGGGTATGAGACTTTTCTTATAGGATATGAACACTAACTTAGAACATGAAGTAAGCTTTTGGAGGTGACTGAAGGTGATGTATTGGCCCAACTTTGCATCGAAATTACGTTTACGGTGCTACGAATATCGTCAACTGCATGACGTATTCTTCCTGGATCAAATGCCGCACACTATGTCTTTTATTCAGAGCATGTCGCGCTACTGGAGAGATGCAAACCTCAGAGGTCATTAAATTGTTCGAAACGGTCACCATAATAGTATCACCCATCACCACGATTTAGATGATAAATCTTTTTTAGATAACAATAAGTTAATCATTGAAAATCGTCCTCTAAGACAAGACAGATCTCGCCAAAACTTCTCATGTATAGGTGAGTTAAATCCAGTGAGTAGTAGTGGGCGTTTTAGAAATTGTTATTGTAGTGAGTTTGATAAGAATTATCATAGAGAATTTTCTTATATTCTCATTAGGGAAAACGTTTGCAACCGACTGTCACTGCCGAGCTACTTCATCTACAAAGCAAAGAAGTGGATGAAGCGTAAGTGGGACATTTTAGTCACATGGCTCGCTTTTTTTTTTCTCTTCTTCTTTCCTCTGTTCAAACGGATCGTAAAGCACAGAATATCACTCTATGCAATGAAGAAAAAAAAAACGAAGGTAGATACAGTGTTTAGGCTAAGCTTAATACGGCTACGTGGTGAAGGAAAAAGTGGCGAAATTGGCAAGCAGCAGCTGAGTGAGGAGTCGATTCCTATACCAATAGTGCTGGTGAACACCAGCACCAATGAAATGGTTGCTTATCGATTTGTTGATTTATTAGAGTATTTGAACGATCATGCATCTGTAATATGGACGTGATTCTTTTTATTATCATTAATCATAGGCCCTAGAAGCCTTTCCTAACAAATTTTCATTTAACAACTAGAATTTCATTATAAATACGACCCACTGTAGTAGAGTGATGTGCAAAACTTTTGTGTCAGCTGGGACTCGAACCCACACTTCACTCTATCCGGAGTCGCGTGTTTAAACCGTTGCATTACCGACGCCTGTTTTGACATCACTCTTTCTACGCTGCAACGCATTTATTTATCAGCAAAAAACCGTCAACGATATGGCACGGGCATTCGCCATCGACATGAAACCCAGTCACGCTGACAGATAATGGGTATCGGATGATCAAACAGGCGTCGGTAGTGCAACGTTTCAAGTGCGCACCCCCGGATAGAGTGAAATGTGAGTTCGAGTGTTACCTGACGCGAAACTTTTGCAGATCACTCTACATCAGTGAGTATATATAAGGCATCATAGCATCGCTAGAAGCGGTTGAATAAGAACGAATTCTGTTTGGTCATACGACTGATTGGCTGGGAGCCCGAAGAGAAGAAAGGGGGACCCTAGCCGAGTGCTAATGACACTCGTTGCGGCGCGGCGTCGGGCCTAATCCGCAACCCCAACATTCTTGGGCATCAGCAACGAACGCTGGCCAGGCTATCCTCGAGACTGCACAATGCCTGAAGTACTGAGATCCGCACAGTGAAAAATACGAAAAAGTCTGTGAGACGGATCAAATGAAGTGCTAAAAGTGCTAAATCAACTAGTTGACATATATGAGCTCATTAAGAAGCCTTAGGAAATTTATTTCAAATTAGTCAATCCAATGAAAATTGTTGTATTTGGAAATGTCGTATTGATTTAGATATCTGAAGGGCACAAAAATAGACAAGAAGACGAGCTTTAGACCTGAAAAACAACTGAGAACTTCCGCCTTTCGAAATTTCAGGAAATCTGGGTATTTTAGAAAAAATATGGTAATTTTTCTGGATGGAACGTTAATCTGGATATAACTAATCCAAAATTCCTGTACGGCAACGAAAGTGTGAGTGGTATGACTCTGTCGAAAAAATCGGCTTTATTTCTTATCAAGGATCTCGTCTCCATTTCAGACTGGAGCTGCGGGTAGTCAAAAGCAACCACACGATAAGGAATCGATGAATGTGGCGGGGAAAGAACGGTGAATCGTATAGTATCTCTTAAGCATACGATAACCTTTACCGAATTTGCTACTATTTTCTTGCGCTTTGTCAAATGTGCCTACATGTTTTTGTAATACAAAAAATTACCAGAAATTGAAGACGAATGTTCAGATCAGCAAGAAAAAAAACGTTAACTTTGATGCTGGAAATTAGTTCCGAAAAACTCAGCACCATGGCGCAACCCATTCCACTGAAGGTGACGGCTAACGCTCCTTTACTGATCATTCATCTATCTAGTGGTATGACTCTGTAGGAAAAAGTCTAGTTATGTGAGATTTGTGCAGCATACTTTATTGATACAAAAGTGACTATAAGGAATGCTCAGTGTAGGCGTGAGTGTAAAGATGGTCAACGTGTATTGATCTCAATGCATGTTTAGTGACTCATTTCTTCACCATGCTTCTTTTGCCGCTCATTTTGTATTTAATAGATAGCTAACCCACAGAAATTCTGGGCCAAACGTCGTCTATGAGAGGTTATTCTCTACATTGCACAAAATTTCTAATTTATATATAACCTAATCTGAAGACAACTACATAAAACAACTCTATTATGACTCATATGACTCTGGAAACTTTCAGATTGGCAACACTGTAATAATCAACAACAGTCCGACTGCGATGCTGGTTTCTCCAGTTGTTTCTAAAATGAAGCAAACGTCTGCCCACAATCAGCGGCCACCACCAAAATCACAACGCCACCCACAAATCACAGCGGCCACCACCACTTCAATTACTATCATCACCACCACAGTAGCAGCCACTACCACCAGTCGCTGGTCAAATAATACACTGATGTTGCCAGTTATTGTTATGAAACCACATAAGAAATTTTCTGAAAAGGCTGGACAGCAGAAGACGTAAGTTTACTTCTTTACGATTTTTTATTGAACTTCGATATCACCTGCCGTCCCGTGCATTGTCTTGTGACTAGAACGGGCACCAGTAAAACTCCTATTCTCCTTATCCGTGCTAGACCCTGCGTGTTTTCCTCGTTCTAGGAATTCCTTAAGGATCGTCTGTCATCTTCGTTTTTGCCAGAATGCAGCATCTCGAGGCAGCCAATCGGTAACGGCCCTCTTCCACAGCTTTTTGTGGAATTTTATAGCATGCCAAGCCTCCCTCATCTTCTATAGCTTGGCGTATAGAACGGCGTCTCTAATTTTCGGTCGTTACCTAGCTTAGGACTTCAGATCCATTTGCTAATTTGCGAGATACGGTTACTCATTGCATCAACCCCTCGACTACAGGTCTGATCACCTGTATCACCTGTCGTCTCGTTCAACGTTGAGTGACTCGAGCGGGCACCAGCAACACTTCCACTTTACCCTATCGCGTGCAAGAGTAGCCCAGTGGGTCCTCGTCGCTCTAGAGATTCGTTGAGCATCATATCTTCCCTCTGTGCCTTTTGTGAAGGAAATCGAACTATCTTTCAAAGATAGACAAATTACAATGAAATAGAGACCCTTCTTCAGCAAACTAGAAAAACTTCGGTTACATCCAAAAGTGATCTGAAAAAATAGTTATTCCGGTCCACGACTGTGTTGGGATTCATGCCAAATTTTTACTTGCACCATTTAACCGACGTTCACTCGTTAGTCTGATTGTGGAAGAAACGAAGAGCAGTAACGAAGGGAAGACGAGTGTTATCGAATCAATTTGCGACTCTAATGTTGACCCTACCGCGACACCTGCGCTTGTAACATCACCAGAAAATTTGTGAGCAGAACTGAAGCTTTACTCAAAATCCTTTCTTGCCCAGAGGTTTGGATTGTAATACACCGTCTTTCTGTAGGAGCACGAATGCTTCTTTTTCGGCGGTTAGCGAAGCAAAATTGCTCATGATTAAGTGAACTCGATAAGAAGCAGAAGACAGTTGATAAGCAGACGACGTGCAGTGACTAGTTCAATGTGACGAATGTTGAGATGGCTAGTTGGCTTTGCGACAGTGCTGCAAAATCCCATCCACATTCGGGCAATGCGTTGTGGCCTGGTGCTATTTTTGCACCCTACAACATCCATCTTTACAGCCCAATAAGAAGTCCCAAGAAAAAATCAAATATATTACTGAAATTGGCGAAACTCAGACTATTCCATTGGTTACTAAAGGCTAAGGGAAATGTTCTGCTTAGCGAAAGATGCGCCGAAGAGCGGCGAATGTGGCACATAATTTTATTTCAGCTGTTGCAGCGAACTAAAAGGTTTTTTTCGGAAGCCAAGTACATCGTCAAGCTTGTCTAGATTTGAGCCATCGAATAGGCTACAAAACGACTTGAAAGGTTAAGAAAATGCCTTGCTTTCAAAGGAGCGGATAACAGAAATAATCTGAGTGTGTGAAAGCTAATCTTCTTTGAGTGTTACACTACTCTCAAAAGTCCGTTTCAAAAATCAAATGCATCGTTGAAATTGTTAAGATTTCCTCTATCTAGCGATCTAGCGACTAGACAAAATCTGATCATGAACAAAATTCTATCTGGCGAGAAATACTTGGATTTTTAATAAAAATTTATTTTGAATATTACAGCGTCATATATAAGCCATTTGAGAGATAAGATACAATTCAAATTCACTTGATTATGGCTATCGAACGAACTTGCTGAACTTTGAAGAAATGGAGAACATTCGTTTATACCGAAAGTCTCAACAGGGTAGAGATAACGGAAAAGTACCAAAATTTTGATCCTGGTTGGTTGTTTTTGTTCCGGAAACTCGAAGTTTGACTAGCCACAGCTTTCCTCAGGTAGTTGCCACATCAAGCAGTCTCCGGCTCTTGTAGTCGAAAGAGATTAACACTTTGCGACTAGTAGCTACCAAGGCAACGGTAATTCTCGGTGGGGTTTACTGTCAGCGAGGCTTTGCTGATAGAAATGTCGAACTCTACCTTAAATTGGGAGGCCCTCCTGGGGAGATAAATCTCTGCTGTACTTGTAGTCCAACATCCAGGAACACCCGTAGTCGCGTTTAGCGGTAAACCATTAGACCTTACTAGGTAGTTGGCGGCACTACAGGCGATAGTAATGGAAAAAGCCTATGGAAGTGACCGTTACTATTGTATTATGAGGGTTTTTTGTCCGGAAGATCTCGAAAGTATGAATAAAACGCAGTTTTTTGAACAGCAGCATTTTATTATCGTAGCGGAGCTGGAAATTCGAGATCCAAATATAAACTATTTTTTTGATTCGAATACTTGCTGCTGTAGATTCGTTTCCTCCCTTCCATCCTCCATGAATTTCTTCAAACAATAAACGTGCTGCTTTATCTACTGCTTGAGAATTTATCCTATTCATGAATGTCAAGATATGCTCGTCGAGTTGATTCTTACTTGCGATTATAGGAAATCAAAGAACGCAGGGCTATTGTGTTTCCATGCGAACTGCGAAAGGCGTGGAAGCATGCGTTGTACAAATTTTTTAAACATTAAGTAACAATAAATTAATGACGTGGATAATAAATTGTTTTAAGCGAACTTCTGTCGTCTATGGAAGGAAAGATCAAGCACAGAGTTAGTAGGAAAAAGAGCTGGCGCGGATTCAGCAAAAAGTCGCCATCGATTTCTTCAACAGCAAAGAAGAAAACAAAAGGTGAGCGGTATTTTTTGAACAATAACTGAGATCTAATGATGTGCTGATAAATAGGTCAGGCGATGATGCATAGTTCTACGCCTCGGTGATTCTGAATGGATGATGCTTTGAAAGTTGTGAATGATTCACTACAATTACAAATTTTTGGTCTAAAGCTACTGTAATGGGTAATAATGAAAGTATTGAGACGGTCTTTCGAGTTCATTTATCTTTTAAATTAGAAATGATGCTCATTACGGTGGTAAGATTTAGTGAATTTTTCTAAATCCATGCTTTTGATAGCTACAGGTAGTTTGTCAGACTTAAGTGTGGAATACGCTAATTTCACTTTTCGAATGCGAAAGCAATAACTTACAATAAGCTACTGAAAACCTCTTCCATCTTTTATTCATTGCCTATTTTTCTTTCATCGCAGGCTACGACATAGTATTCATCTACACGAATGCTGAGAAAAGAGCAAAAACTCGGAACGCAGTTCGAACTTTGCGCCCGTAATTATTTTTTCGAGCCTAAGTGTTTGTTATCCACTATTTGCGTTTATTTCGGCCATATTTCAGCCTCAAATCGTGGGTTCCGGAGAAGATTAGTGGCAAGAATGTTGCTGAAATTTAATGTTTTGCTCCTATTTCGGCATTCTTACAGTTGCATTGAAGACATCATTTGATGTCCTAAAAACAGGCACCACTTTTCTTTGAATTAAGATTGAGTATACAGAACGTATGTGCTCAATAGTCTATCAATAATATAATTTTTTTTTCTTAAGGTTTAGGTTTCGGATTCACCGGCTTCAAGGTTCGCAATGTTTCACAGTTTGTGGAAAAAGCGCCATCTACATTCTGGCGAGGTAGCTGAAAAACCTACGTCGAACCTGCACGACAATGAGTTTTCGCCGGTACACTTTTAGTATACGTTTGATAGTTTGGGTATACGAATACAACGAGAATGATTATAAATGGAAATAAATAGATGCAGATATAGAATACATTATATCAGACTAAATGATTTTCAAGCTAGGTCTCAACCACAGGTGAATGAAGGGTGTTGCTATATGCTTTGGTAACATACATTTACTTAAGGCTGTTTATATCTATCTCACTCAACAAGACAATACTCCAATATTCTGATAGCATGTTATGAGCCTTTCATGTGGTCTTGTATATTACTAACACAGTACTAAACAGCGTTATCGCCCTCAAAGGTTTATCAGCAACACGGTGCCTTTTGATTTAGCCGATTCCTTGTAGGAGTATCTAACCCCTACTTATAAGAGAGTCGACGCCGATTTATTTAGATCAACGAATGTCGAGTGACAAAGTCTCCAGATATTGCAATGAGCACTGTCGTGCACATATGGCTGCTAGAATAAACTGTACCTTTACTTTCGACTATTTGCATAGACCTCGCTCAAAAAACGACAATAATCTGTGTAAGCAGAGTTGTTACGCCTGGGTCATACACCGGTGTTTCGGAGGTTCGTCCTCCTCGTCAGTGACCCCCGCCCCTCATTCAGCCCTGCATTGAAGCAAGGAGGGAGGCGTATGTGGTGATGGAACAGTGTACAATGACACTGGTCCATCACCACCCCTCAGTCGATGGATTTTTTGCTGTTAGATCAAAACTAATTCAAAAGATCGACTGTTTTTGAAACCCCGAAGTGAACCCTGAAATCCATCGACTGAGGGGTGGTGATGGACCAGTGTCATTGTACACTGTTCCATCACCACATACGCCTCCCTCTTTGCTTCAATGCAGGGCTGAATGTTGGGCGGGGGTCACTGGCGAGGAGGACGAACCTCCGAAACACCGGTGTATGACCCTGGCGTATCGTTTTTGAGCTTAAATCATTCTTTTTTGGAATTATATTGAATGTTTTTTTTTCGGGGTTTCAAAAACAGTCGATCTTTTGATTTAATCTGTGTAAGCGTCATACTAGATCTCATAAGAGGCTCAAAACATATTGCCAGCTTTGGTAACAGCAGTAAGCCATCTATCAAAAATTGATCTAGACCGTAATATCGAGTGACATTTCACTTTGTCTTGACTGATACATCTGCGGCACCGCTGCTCTTGACAGTAGAGGTGAGACGCAAGGCATGTGGCACAAATGAGGCGCGTGAGAACGCCGAAACGTACGTATGACACTAGCGTGCCGGAGCTCTGATGACTTGAAACATTATAACAGTCTATAATAAGTATAAATCTTTTTGCAACCAGAAGACTTTACTAGCAGCGGAATGAGAAGCAATTACAGGAGATGTCGCTTGGAGCGTTGAACACACTCGACTGGATGTTGCAGAACTTCACCAACACCTCCGAACACGGAAATGAGGCAGCTCTGAGGTATGCGTGTAGCAAGTTATCATCGCTCTTTCAACAGAGCTTTAATTTCTCTTAAAAAGCCGATGCCATAAGACAGAAACAAGATATATAGGGAAGAATTCAACGTATCAATGAATTTAATAAGCAGTTGTAGACTATGAGAAGTTTAGGACATTGAGCAACATCGAACTTGGTGTTGGTAGGAAGAAACCACTCGTTGACCAGGTTTGATCTCTTCTATTTCCAATCTAACTTTGTTTGTAATATGAAAATTTCTTATGTTGTTACTGCATTTTTAGCAGTGTTATGAAGTTCCAAATATATCTAAGAAAACTGAGTGGTGTGCAAAAAACTCAATCTCAGATGAGAGTTGACCCGCGTTTCACCCATACAGAGGGAGCGTGCTACCACTACGCGACCGAGGCAACGTATCACTACCACTCATTCTGAAATGCCTCTATCATAGCTATTAGCCACCAACCTCTAACAGGTTTTATAGGTTAGGCAATATCGCATGAGCAAACCCAAATTGGCAGCCACTGTGATGCGTAGTACCCAAGATTTATCATGTTTTTATGTTTTTTTTTGTAGCAACTTTCTTTGGGTATTGCTGTTCGAAGTTTAGCTTCTTTAGGCAGTCACTACAACAGAAATCCCCGCGATCGTAGTGCCAGTGATGAACGTAATCAGCACAACAGAACCAGCCGAGATCGTGGTGCCGGTATTGACCACTAAACGGCCAAGGATTGGGAAATCCCGAAAATTGAAGAAAGTGAGTGATGACTTATCAATGCCATTCGATTTTTTAGCGTTATTCAAATGACATTATTGTGTACTGTTAAAAATCGAACGTTGTTTTAACTAATGATTACAAAGTGCGCCAGAAGTTTTGATTATTTTTTCATATTTCAACATTGAAAAAATCATACATAAACGGATATATCCATTCAGTTGAAAGAGTAAATATGTTTACTAGATCAACAATTGCAATAACAAACAAAAAGTTTTGAAACACTTCTCAAAGTTGCCTTCTCAAGCCTCTATATATCTATGAAGTCGCCTGCAAAAATTTATAACGATCCTCGCACCCGTTTCCGCCGTGATTTCGTCTCAGGCGAGTATCAAACCGTTTTGAGCGCATCTAGGCTGTTGTGGCACGTAGTCGAGACCTTCTCCTCCAGTATGGACCATGGGCTAGTCCAATGGGTTCAGAACTGGCGAGTTTGACAGCCAATGTTTTTGTTTCAAAAGTCTGGAAACAGTTCTTGATAGATGGCAATCACTAAGTGAGCCTCAGACTTGCTGAAGCGTAAATTCGTCGGTACCAGAGTGTAGAGTGCTTTAAGGATTCAATACGCACCGTAAAATTTACTACTGATAACTGACAGCAACGATTTTGACGTTTCTGTTAATGAAGATGTAGAGCGTCTATCCGACGGGACAAATGCCGTCCAAACCATCACAGAGGCCGAGAAATAACTGCGGCCAATGGTTTTTGCTATTGTAGACTTCTGTTCACCCTTCTTCAGAAGTCGACGTCGATTTCGACAATTGTGGAGTGGTTCACGTGTTTTTTTTCATGATCTGTAAAAAAAGCCTCTTGGCAAACCAGGAGTTGCTATCAAATAAACTATCCGGCGAGCCTTTAAAAGCCATTTTTTTCCTTTTTTCGCCAAGAAAATGAAAATGAGAAAGTTAGTGGCTGCACAGCTTCAGTTTATTTTTGACAAGGTTTTAGACGCCCCACTCACTGATCCCAAACTTCCCGAGCTATGTTTGCCCATCGAACGCTCGGATTTTGTTAAATCTGGCAGGGGTCTTTTGAATGTTTTCGGGACTGGAGATGAGGTGGTTGGACGACTTTTTCGAAGACGATCTTTGATCTCTTTAGTCTTTCTGGAACGTTTTATGGCTCTTTTGGTATTTACTGATTTGAAGCCAGTCGATTTTTATAATGTTGACCGCTTTTCCCATCCTGTGTAACTCGATTACTGAGCCACGCTGACTTTCACTATCCATAATCTGTGCACACCTAGAAATATACCGTTTTTCCGTTATCTCGACCGCTATTCAAGCTTTTGTTAAAAGCGAATTTTATGCTTTCGTAAAACTTTTTGGTTGTCGCTCGATAGCTTAAATCACATAAATTCAAATGGCATACTTTATTTCTCAAATGACTTTAACATTCGAAAAAAATGTTTTACATTTAAGCATTCCTCGTTAGAAAGATTTTTTTATAATCAGATTTTGATCATTAAATAGAGCAGATCCTACCAATTTCAGCGGTATGCCTGGCTTCTAGTAGAAACTTTTCACAGCTCTGTACGCTCAAAATAATATTGTGTTTCACAAATACGAGTTATTGCTGTTATCGGCATCCTTTTGATATCAAGTCGTTTTCCTGACTTTTTAAACGACTCTATAGCTTAATCAATAGCTCAGATCTAGCGACTTGAGACATATACTTGAGTTCTAAAGAAAACCCTTCAATGCGCTGTAACAGCCAAAATAAAATTATGTTTCACGCTCGTCGCGTTTCGACGTGTTTTTCGCTAAGCAGAGCATTTCCTATGGATTTTCAGAAGCCATTCGATAGTGCGAATTCTGCCGATTCCAGAGATTTATTTGGTTTTCTAAAACGTCTTCATAGAGAGCCGTAACAGCCAGAAAAAAATTAGGTGTCGCGCATTGCAATAATAACACCAGGCCACCACGCATTGCCGGTATGTGGGTGGGATTTCGCAACATAGGCACCAGGCCAACGAGTCATCTCAACATTTACCACGTTGAGCAATTCATTGCAAGTCAACTGCCTTGCGACGTCTTCTGCTTCTCATCGAGTTCACCTAATCATGAGCATTTTTGCTTCACCAACCGCTAAAAAAGAAGCCATCGTGCTCTTACAAAAACACGGCGTATTACAAGCCAAACGTCTGTGCTAGAAAGGACATCGAGTAAGATTTCAGTTCTATTAGAAATTGTTTGGCGTGGCGATGTTACAAGCATAAGGGATTTTGGGTTCTACAACATCTGTGAGCTGTCGGTTGATTTTCTTCACTATCTCTGCTTTTGATTTCGGCCTAACACCATTTCCGAATCAATCAGTAGGAAGCCCGGCCGAGGATCCGTCGCCGGAATCCATTCCTAGGAAATGACAACATGAAGACCTGGAAAAGCCCTTGCACAGTCACGTCAGGAAACCAAGGAATATTATATGCACGACAAGCAGTATAAAAGGATAAAGGATAAAGCTCTCGGCGTCGATCAATCCCTGAGGGATGCGCCATGCATTCGACTTCAATTTTTAACTTCGTTTGAGGTGTTTGAATGCACATCTGGCCTTTACAATGACTCGCGGTGGCCTCCCGCTGAACCGAGTCAGTGCTGCTTATCCTCCCAGACAAGCTTGAGACCTGTCTGGTACCAATCTACCGACCCCGGAGGGATGGATGGCTTGGTGAGCCATGAGCGCGAGATCGAACCATTGACCTCGTGTGCGACGCAGGGCACCTCTAACCACTGCGCCATATGCGTTTAGTTACCCAAGTTTGGGAGACATAATATTCATTTGGTGGGTAATTATTCTAACGTCGACCTCCGTGTCGAGTAATTTGTTAAGTGGTGGAATCTTGACGGAAACCATCCCACTGCGACCGAAAAATTATCAGATGATCGGCTTTGCCCAGTCAGCTTTGAATCAAACGGAAATTGAGATCCGATTGTCGTGTTCGGACTACGATAGCGACATGACTTTCCAGGTACAATATGTCCTACGTTCATCACCTTGTGACAAGGAATTCTTCGACGCTAGGAGAGCTGAAAATCTGCGAAAGTTACTAACGTTTTATTTTGATGATTTGGATCATATGCCGGACACTTATGACTACGACAAAGTCATATATTACAAGTCGAAAGCTCAGAATTATTCTTGTAAGAACTCCCATGGTTCCATAGTGTTCTCAGAACCTGAGCCTCATCCGATGATGGTTAGAAATGTCTCCGGTTTGGTGACACTACGAACAAAGAGAAGTGCAGTTGATGACCTAAATTCCGTATCATTATCCTCGTGGAATCCAGCTCAACGAGTTCCAGCCGACTGGAATCTATTTCCTCGTGATAAAGATTGTTGGTATTGACAAGCAGTATACCATTTGGAAAATGTGGTGGGCTCCGCACAATTAGTGAAGACGGACCAGTATCTAAGTAAGTACAAGCGTAAGTGTCACAATAGGGTCAATATATATTTAAGTTTCTCAGGCTCCGCAAAACGGGACGTTTAAATATCGAAATAATGTTGCAATAATTACGCATAATTTTATTAACTATCTACAGGAAAATGAACTTCTTTAAAAGATGACCACTTTATGTCTAGTAATTATGGCCTTATCTTAAATGGGCTATACATCCATAAGGGAACATTAAAGTAAATTAGAGTTAAGTGTGGTGAAATATTAAAGTGTCATGAACGCTTACCTTCTTTTTAGATGCTCCCTTGATAAAAATTAGCTTCAGACAGAGAAGTCGCGACGCAAGGGACTGTCGAATAGGTGGAAAAACCAGTCCAAGAGTTCCGATACCCGACTCCACTTCGGTGAATACAAGCCTCATCACATCGTCGACAATATGAAAATAGTGAGATTCTATTGCAAAATTTCAGACAGTGGACTTGCGCTTGTAGTATTGGACTGTCTTCTTCTGTAGCCTTTTTTCTAAGCACCTTTATTAAAATGTAAGGGTGACATTAGGCCTATCCTTCAGCACTAGCATTTCTTCAGATAATTTTTTAGGGTTGATTTTGGAACAGCTGTTCGGTCTGTTCTTTCAGGAGATTCACAATCAGTTTTCATATCCTTTACGACATCAACCTTCATTTGTGATATTTGTGTTGTTTTTGGGTCGTTCCATAAGTTTTGACACTATAGCAATGAACATCAAATTCATTAACTAAAAGTGATTGAAACTGTAAAGTTTTGGTACCATTCAACCTTGTGAACATTTTGGTATACAACTGGCTTATATTTGCTTCAAGATAGAGCTGTCGTGGGGACAAATTCGCTTGCTACTCATGCACGAATGGCACGTAGTGGAAAATGCTAGTGAAACGACGTGCAAAGTCAGTGAAGATGGGGGAGATGATACGGTTGCAGAAAGGACGACTAGGAAGTGTTTCGCGAAGTTCGAAGCAGGAGAGAACATTCTGGACAGAGATCAGTCGCGCTCGAGCCGTCTACAGCAAGCTCAGTTAATACCTTGCGGGCGATGAGCATCATTTTTACCCCCAAATTTTCAAAGGTTTTCTTCGCCGAATATAATTATGTAGGATTTAAATAACTATTTGAAAGCTCAAATCTTGGAAAATCCAAAGCTTTGCTTAGTTTTAAAAAGGTCTTTGTAGTACGCTGTGGCAGCAAAAATAAAATTGTGTTTCGCACTCTGTTTGCCTTATTTGTTCGGCTAAAGTCCGTAGCATTTTGTTGAACTAAACTAGACTATTTCAATAGTCTAAATCTCGGCGAATTCAAAGATTAACCAGATTCTCAAAAAGGTCTTCATGGCGCACTATGAGAGGGAAAATAAAATTGCATTCATATGAGGGTTTCCTTGGCACATAGCAGCTACATATGCCCAAGAAGTATATAAACTTGTAGAGAAAATCACAATCTATCAGAGAGCTACAAAGATCCATAAGTACTTCCTGAAAAAATCTTTTTTTGTTAGAGAAAGAAACTTTTGCGCCAGTGGCGATATCGATTATGCTGCTTGTGCGCCTCTTCACTAGCATTTTTCCCTAAGCACTTTTTGTGCATGAATAACAAGCGGATTTCTTTTTACTGCAACTCTATTTTATAGTAAGTATAAGAAAGTTGACAATATGACAACATGTTTTGAGCCTTTTTGAGATCTGGTGTGACACTTGTACAGCCCTAGACAGGCCTGTTTCACCTTTCCAGGCTCAGCAGTAGGACGGTGCCTTTGGTTCAGCCGATCCTTTGCAGGGGGATATACCATTCCTTATAAAGGAATTGACGCCAAATAACAATACACCGCAAATTAGGTGATGAATCTCCTCGACATTATGGGACCAACATTCGAGCTCGCGGCTGGTAGAATGAATCATACCTCTTCATTCGTACTACTTTTATAGACCTCGATTTATTACACGACTATATGTATGTACCTGTAAGGATTCGGCTTAACGGAAAGGCGCCGTTCTACTGATGAGGCGAAACAGGCCTGTCTCCCATTGTATAAGTGCTATATCAGTCCTAATAAAAGGCTCAAAATATGTTATCATTTAATCAGATTACTGTTGCTTTTGAGCGAGGCTTATAAACACATTTGAATGAAGAGCTATAGGTGTGTTGAATACCAAAATGTTCGCAAGAAAATGTGCAATTGAACGATGCCAAAATCTTGCAGTTCCATCTAATACGTGCTAATAAGTTGGTATTTAATGCTGTTTTACCGAAACTTATATAATGACCTAACTAATATTCTGACCATGACTACAATTGCTGCAATATCATGCATTGATGTTCTATCGTGTCCAGATTTTGGAGATGATCATAACGTTTAGTTTCCTAAATTTCGAAGACGAAGCAGAGAAGGGAGTCAACTCCTGTCAATTGATCTTCGAACTCTAAACGGTGATAATGACAAGTTTGATTGGAATGAGCTGCCGACTTCAGAGGACTCTCAACAGGTAGCTGCCCCACAGTTTCTTATATAAACGATATTTTGAGAAAAAAGTGATGATAACAAAGCTTCAAAGAGTAGTTGGCCTTTGAAAAAAAATTTCCCAATCTTTAAGTGCATCTTCTTCTTCTTGCCAAAATTCTGGTTTAATATGGTGAGGGCAACTCAGAGTGTAAAACATGCTTGCTGGTCAGTGGCCTCCTTATTAGGATGAAGTGTACGTCTACCACGCTAGGTCGTCTGTTCACATTTATACAATCATAACAGCTTACTATAGGCGCAAACTAGTCTATTAAGGGTTCACATAGAACCAAAATCGATTCTTATAACATTTTCAACTCATCACTAGTAAAAACGGTAGTAATGCAATACCACAAGCCTCCGTTTGATTCGTCACAGAACAAAAGCGACTGTATACTGAAAAAAGGGGTTGCTTCGTAGAAAAAATTTGCGTTTTGAGTTCTCCCTCAGCTCCTTCATGAGCGATCCTACCCTATGCTATTGGATTGCAATATCTATGTGGATTTATCTATGTGCATTAGAAACATCATTCTTTGGTATTCAGTAGAGGCATGGGGAATGAAGTTCTTGAAATGCTCTTGCAAATCGATACAGACGATATACTCAATTATACCACTGTGGGACATTATTTTAGAAGCCAACAGCCGATTCTAGTAAAGAAAGCGATCTGAAATCTACTCAACTTTTAGAAGAAATCGTAGCATTGGAGGTAACGATTATTTTTTATTACTAGGCTTTTTGATTAGAAGAAAAAACCATGATCTTTTAAGTGGATTTTTCTCGTTGAAAAAAGGTTCAGAGGTTGTTCTTTTTTGGTTCTTTTGTGTAAGGAAATGACAAACAATTGGCATTTGATAGTGTCCCTGTCTAGAAACTCTATATTCGTGGCAACGCTGGAATTTTATCTACAGTACTTCTTACTTCTAGACTATGATGACGAACTTGGAGCAGAAGGTGAAAGAGGCTTACAATGGAACGATACACGGTGAGGGGACAACACCATCTACGACAGACTTATCTACCCAGGTTAATGCAGAAATTTTTGTTTTGCTCATAAAAAGTACTGTGTGTCTACCTTTCTTGCATTGTACAAGTAATTAATCCTTTTATTTCTTAATCATATAGTCATTTCTCGTCACCTTTTTAATCAGACCCTTCACATTGAGAAAAAAATTCATAAATTTGTTAACGCTTGATTGAATCCATTTTAGAAAATCGATCAGAGTGTGTACAACAGTCTGAATGCACACGAGAGCAGTTTCTTCACAAAGAAAAAATACCAGAAAGTTTTCCTATTGTGGTTAGTTATTCCCATAGAATGAGTTTTCCTTACTAAAGGAGCGTTCCTGCTGAACAAGTATTATGGTGTATAATTGTGTGCTCAACCACCTAGATTTATTTCATTACTTGACATCTATTGGTTATTTATATTTGTTAACTGTTTATTCATCAAACATGTAATCATATTACAAAAGAAGACTATTAGTAATGATGTTATACCTCACTTATCTTGTACCGGACATGTCTTCATTAGCTCAGAAGACGCCGAGCGGTTTGTCGACGGCGTCTGAATCCTGTCATCTTTTCCGTGATATAGTTGTCAACTAACATTTGGAGTAAGCCTATCAACTGTTATTAGCTTTTTGATGGCGTGATCATAGAAAGGGCAGACCATAGACATCTTCCATTCGCTTTTTTCTCAAGCTGCTGCTATTGATAATATGCTTAATGGCGCTGTATTGATTCATGATTCAGAAGATGAACGCGCAGTTTCCAGTCAACTATTTAGTTATGTCTTCTTCGAGGCAACCGAAGTAGGTTCCTGGTGTTTTCCCTCTACGCTTTTCCTCCTTCATATCAGCTTTTTCGTATTCATAAAACACACTGGATAGTGTTCTGCTTTATTTGTTAACTTACACACGGTAATATGGATTTTCATGGCTAAAATTTTGGCAGCTCCAGTTTCATCAGAGAATGGCTATTCGAGTCAAATGCTCACAGCAATTGCTTCTTTTGTAGTGTAGGTCTTTGGCGTCTTCGCTAAAAATCGAATAAAATGCCACGGTTGGAAAGACAGTTCTGGAGCACTTTATTAAGCATGAGGTAACCCCATGCTAACATCAGAGTTTCTTGTGTGGGATTTTACTGAAGGCCTAGATATTATTCGTTTTTATTTCCACTTTGTTACAAGCCTCCGTCATGTTTAGCGATACAATCGAAGATTGCGTTTTGCTGCGTCATTATTGGAGAAGGAGTCTTTCATAGCGATGTGCAGTCGATGAAATCAACGAATGATAATTCGACCAGATCCGATACTTGGCGGACCGATGGCAGAAAATTGTAGAAAACGAGGGCTTCTAATTTGAATAATAACCATTATTTTCGTTCAAAATTCATACGTGGGTTTCAATTTCTAACAAGTGCCCCACAACCCTCTTTTCAACCTAATAAATGGCGCAACACGTGAATGCCGTAGCGTGAACCAGCGTCCTACTTGATATAGAACTCTAACCACGTTAAGATGACATGGTCTCCAGACCATGCTCAAATCGCAGTCACCTTTGTAATCTGCTTCCAATGGCGAGAATGGAAGATTCGTCGACGCTGTGTTCTTTCGCAGGATCTCGTGTAGTCTCAAGAAAATCAGCTTCAATGACTGCTTTTATAGCATGACTTCTGGTAATTTTGGTGCAAAAGCAACTGCGGTTCATGCATTGTTGAAACTGGTCCCTATGCGATGTTGATCCCACTAGTTGTTGCTACTGCCCATCAACAATCTGAATTCGCAAATAAATTTACATCAACTACCATTCATTCCATAAAGAAAAGAGGCTAAAACCTCGGGCCATGAGCGCGAGATCGAACCATCGATTGTTTGCAACGCTGAACACCTCAAAACACTGCGCCACGTGCGCTCTCTTCCTTACAGAAATTCTTTACATGCTCTAAAATAATTACGAAATTAGCAGCAACTCCTACCTTATTAGTACAAAAAACATAAAGCGAGATATCCACATCAGAATGATGTATAACACAACCACATTCGGCAATGAACATCTTCCAATATCTAACGGCAAGTTTCGATAGCATTAACCGCAGTTACTGTTGCACCAAAAATAAAATTCCGGCCAGCATCAATGAATTTCACCACATTTCATATATTACATCATTTGCTTCTTTCTGATTAGGAGGAAACAAACGGAAAACCGATCTCATTTGCTCGAGAGAAACTTTTCCATAGGAGCGTTAGTGAACATTCGAAAGCTAAAGCTTGGGGCTACAGCCCCATGTCGCCGGTTTTCGAAAAAGGTTTTTTGACGTTGCTACAGGAGACTATATCTTGGCTTCAGACGCGCATATTTCTCGCTGGACAAAGCTCTTTATTTGGACTGTTGGTGTTCATTCGATAGCGTAATCATATTTGATCCCAACTCTGTGCTTAAATTTCCAAAGATCGTTACTCTGAAACCCAGCAGGAAAATAAGTAGCAGTGCAGCTTAAAATAGCGAAGCAACGGCGTCCCGCGCGAATCACGTGTGCGCTGGCTGCAGCGACTAGTGAACGGTCCTGTGAACGTGTATGGAAGCACTGCATCAGCAATCACGTGGGCGTCACACCCACCGTCACGTGAACTGGCTTTAAATCGTCTATTCTCGCACATCGATTTCATCTATTTTTACCTGCTGCGCTGCAGAGAAACGGTCTTTTCAAAATATAAGCAGATCATTGGCATCAAGAAGCACTGCGCTAATTTACGATTACTAATAGTCCGAAAAAGATCTCTGTTCGGGGAGAAATATACTCTAGTACTATGTGGAGATCAGAGCGTTATAAAACCGCGTTTTGAAAGCCGGTGACTTGGTGACGTGGGACTGTGACGGAAAATCGCAGATTTCGAATGGTTACCAACAATCGTATGAGAAGTTCCTCTCTAGCGAATGCTGTCGGTTCTTCATTTGTTCCCTCTTAATCAGAAAGAACCTTACTTAGATACTTTGCATGATGTTTCGTGCAGTTTGGAGCATCAAACTGGATAAAATCAAGACAACTGTTCCTCAACTAGAAAAGGAGATTAAGAGGTGATTGCTCGTCTGCATTAGAATTTGCGCTCGCACTTACACGGCTGGTGCCTCGATGAATCATGCTACCAAACAATTTTGCTAAATAATTTTGTTCATAAAGTTAAAGTAAAAGTGAACAAAACCTTCAAACGATAACAACGAATTCAAATAGAAAAAAATCAAGCATAAATTGAAGGAAGTACATTCCGAAAAAAAAGGGTTGAAAGGCAGAAGATCTATTGAACAGTTTTTTATTCGATCTTCAATTTTGAGTCATTCGATTGTAAAAATGAACAATCAATAATACAACAGATGTTGTTCATGTCAATTCCTGACCTTTACAACGACTTTTACCATATGCTCTTTTTCAGAAAGATCAACAATCTCCACTGGACATGCCATTGGTGCGCCCTCAAAGCGGCTTTCTACCGATAGCAAACAGATTGCAAAAAGAATTTCATCAACAGCCGATACATTTCATCACCGACACTGCCATCGCCATCGAGGGTGTGTAACTTCCGTGGTTCGGATGTCATTCAGATCTACTGCTATACATTTATGACCGGTAGAGGGAAAAGGTCGCATATGACAGAAATCAAATAGTTACCGCTGCGTTACAGTCAGGAACAATAAGGGCGCTGCAGCTAACGACGTGAGACATAACGTTGCCTTCACATCTTCATGATGAATGAAATAGAGTGTTTGTAGAATGAAGCGATGATATCGGTAAAAGGCGAAGGACATTGTTGATAAGTAATATATACAAATAGTCAACAAGAGAACTTTCTCGTTTTATCGGTAAGTAACGTTAAAAAATTTACGGTAAGATAACGTTAAAAAATTTATCCAACAATGTTGAGTGAAATACAAAACTTTGAGCAACACACAGGAAAGCTAGAATTGAACCCGGATTTTATTCTTTCCGGGACGCGTGCTAACCTAATACACTAGCGACGCTCCTGATCTTTATATAGGACAATATATAGATTTTACTCACTTCCTTAGTTGGTGGTGCGGCTCCATGTGGTAGGTGGAGCAGCATGGCAACGACCATAATAAGCGTGCCTAGCTGGCGTCGTGCAACGTGATATTTCTAGCAGTTCAGTTTGATAAATGAAATGAACTAACAAAAAATGAGCTTTCACACGAAAAATCATACCCATTTCCCAAAAATTAATTATTAAATTAGAATGTTTCCAACCTTTTTGCTTCGAGAAAAGAATTAATATGCGTGATGTTTGGCTGAATTTATTCTTGTTGAACATTCCTAGCTCTGTGATACGAGCCTAGTGCAAAAGTAATTACATTTTCAGACTGTGAATTTACAAATAATCGTAACAGGGCTCAAACACATCTTTGCTAGTCAAACTAGAAGTCATTACACTTGAACCACCGGGTGCTTTGTTTCTTTATTCCAGTAACCTAGAAATCGGTGCTTCAGGATCCGACGAACCCTCGGAGAGCACTTTTGGCGGCTTAATGGCTGCGGAAGCGTTTTCCATGAAAGAAGATGTCGAGATGCTTAAATAAGTGCTGGTTGGTGGACGAAGGTCCGAGTAATATGGAGGAGGAGGCAAAACTTTGTAGCGCAATTTGATCTACTTTTGAAGCGGTCGTTGCGCCACGTCTGGCCGTCGGCTTGCTGTAACCAAACCGTGAATACTTTTGCACCAGCTTTTTTCATCTTCGCAATTTGCTTAAATGGCAAACAACCGTTGAACGGCTGATGTTGAGTTCTTCTGCAATATCTCCTAAAGTCTCAAAAGGTCAGCTCGATCACTTCACTCATTTGGTCATTGTCAACCTCCCATGGCCGGCCACCACGTTCCCTGTCCGAAGGCTCATGTCTCCTTTATGAAATTTTTGAACTACCATTCCTGCTTACAATCCCTTAGCAGTTCTTGGGTCAATTGCCTGATTGATGCTGCGAGTTACCGCTGCTGCTTTTCGACATATTTGAACTCGAATAAGAATGGTCAAATCTGCTTTCTGTCCGACATCCTTTCTATAGCCTAAAAAACATTTTCATAAAATAAACAGTAAGTGATAAATCATTAGCAGAAAAGACGTAAAGCGAAATCGGGAAATGCGTACTCAGATGATGCAAAATAATCACATTTATTTCAACATTTGTTCAAGTATCAAACGACGCATTTAAACATTGCAAGAAACGCAATTACGTTTACATCAGAGTGTTATTAGGTGCAACTATGCTGGAGGCCTTGACTTGATAAACAAAACGACAGTTTATCGATAGTCGAACTTATAGTCTATATTCGGTGATAGAATAATGATATTATGATAACATTAATTTTCTGCTTAGAAATAGGTTAATCGAGTAAAATAACAGCCTCACAGGAAAATTCTCTCAAAGTAAACGACGGAGAACATCGTGGAGACTGTCCCCTAAGTGCTTTTTGATTTCATGATCCTTGTACTGCAGAATTTCAGTATCTCGATGGTCAGATTGGAGTGAGTGGGGCAAGTGCTTCTGCAATAAGCAGCTTCGCACGAGACGATGCATCTTTTCAAGCTCACTGAGTCAAGGATGCGAAGGTATGGGTAGATTGCTTGAAAAGAATTTTTCCTTTACATGCTCGTTATATGTTTATGAAGAGTACTGCGCAGGATAAATTGACGATCATCTTAATCCCCACTCATCATTAGTTTCCTAGGGTTGAACACGCTCATTGTTCTACAAAAGAGGGCCAAACCTGCGGGTGACAATTTTGAATGCAGTAAATCGGCCATCAAGGCAGCTCCTTCAATAGAAATGTTCATTGACAAGCAAAAAGTTTCGTTTTCTTTCTCTGATTTAGATTATTTTAGGGAATTCCTATGAGTCTCGGAACTGTACAGGTGGATGGTGTCCCACTTCATCGCCTCCACAAAAAAGAGAATTCATTGAATCAAATCGGTCACAGGTACGATCATCTTAGAAACATGCATGGTTTGAAAATTCGGCTAATTGCGGACACATTGTGATCATCTGAAGCATATTTCAGCTCTCATACCTTTCTACGTCACTACAAAGCTAACTAACTTTTTCTTGCAAATCCCCAAAACCTCCGCATTTTCCTTTGTAATCAAAATGAGGTTGTTACAATATTATTTATGCGATAAGCTAATGTTCTGGTGGTTTGCGTTTTCCACAACTCAAAAAAATCAGGTTTTCCGCAAGTCACTCAGCCAATTACCTTCATTTCTCAAGGGAAAAATAACCATAGTCAACATACATACAGTTGCATCAAACGCAAAACAACTTTCCGACGCAGCCAAACGTATAGAGATCACGTGAACTGTTAATTCACTTACCACATCAAAATAGCAGCTTTATATATGTGTCATATCACATCTAGTTGTAGGCTTTCCTCCTGCAGCACATGCTTTGATTTATAGCTTTTATCCAAAATGCTTCTATATTCTTGAGCACTGAGGTTTTATGTTTACCTGCGAAGATAATAACTTCTGCTGTGAAATACTTATTGTTATGTGTCTAGACCTCTGCGAGCCTGATGGATTATTTGCATCAGCCTTATGTTGCAACATTTCAGTGGATTGCAAACATCGAGAATGTAATTTACCACGCAGGTCTCTTTGAGCGGTGCCTCAAATTTCGGTAATTAGACATCCAGCACTGCCAGAACAACGAGAAATAAGAGGTGATGAGGTGGCTACACTGAATAATCAGTATGTGATGACATGAGAAATGATGGCAGTGACGCGAAATATTTATCACGACGCGCGGTGATGACTCGGTGGTACCGTAGATATTGATGCGATGCGTGAGCACCCTGTTCGTGGAAGCGGGCGCTTCCCAAATGAACGACGAAATTCAAATGGTCCGCTGGTAAATATTACAGATTATATACTGTGGAGTCGAAAAAAACGATATGTGAACGAGACCGCTGGGTATCGCTGGGTGTTGGCTTTCGTTCACCATTGGCGACGTCCCGGGAACAGGACGATTGGAGGTCGATTATCAAATTTAGAATACCGACTTACTCTCGCTTCTGGCTACATCCTTGGGAAACGGCGATATGTATAAATATTGGATATAATAAAATACGGAATAGTTATAAATAACTATGTTATTTAATCAATATACTTGTCGATTTAAGAGACACATTAAGCTTCATCAGCGATGTTTTTCATTTTCCGATTACTCGTTCAAGAATTGTTCTATTTCTCATCTCTTGATCGATGTACAATTTGAATCATAAACAACTGATCAAAAATGGCAATATCAATGTCCGTATGTAGCCGAATTTCAGAGTCAACTAAATCGTTGACGGTTCGATTTCCAGCACTCCCCACCATCAGAGGAAGCTGATCACCCTTTGCGCCGATTTCGACCACTCAAGCAACGTACGGCTATTCTCCGTAGGTTATCCCACATTCTTCACGAGTAGTGCTAAATTATTTTCAAATCGCTTACAGCTTTATGATCTTCGCCGTCAGGTATCCAGTAATGGACATCGACACTTTAATGTTATGCAAATTGTTATTAATAAATGTACAACAATTAGTTGTTGTCGTTTCACTTGCACACAAAGGCTATCGAAGCATAATTTCTTTTGACAACCCATCGTACGTAAGTGATAAATTAGCTTCATTAGGTAAGACTGATTACGTTGATCACCTTGACGTCTCCAGTTTGACGATGTGCTGAGAAACTCGATTGCTGTCAGTGCCTGAGCATCATTCGCTGTAGTTCTTTGATTGCTCAACTACCGTACACTACTCTACTTTGCCATTATAAACTCTAATTCTTGGCTGTCAAAAGCCTGATAAGTTTGATGAGGGGGAACATCAACAGTCAGCATGAAACAACACGGTTGATATCGCATCTTTATGAAGTTTCGTAATCACCTAAACTTTTTCGGAAAGAAATCCACTAGCATACAAGCATAATTGTACAGAATGATGCAAATGAAAGAGAAATTAGAGGAATGCTTCGCTTCGAAATATTAACGGCGAGTCCCGTCCAAATTGTGGATAAACGGGTTTTATCACATCATCAATGATATCCATAAACACAAAACCAACGCTGGTCCCTTCTTTACGCGCCACGTTTGCAAAAAGCTTCTCGTATACGAGAAACTGAAACAAAAGAGGCTGATACTAATCACAAAAGAAGGCCTAAAGGCACTGATTAGTATTTTTATCAGAAGTGCGCGATGTTTTCGTGGTTTACCAGTTCCAAGCGTAAATTGGCGCGAGCCAGCTGATAAGACATAAAGTAGAAGTCTTGAATAGAACGAAAGTAAGAAGCCATTCAACACTCCTAGAGCAACATCTACACCCAGTGCTGAGCATCTGACCGCTGAGCGCCCACTTGCTTGAAGAGAGGCATCGGTGGAGGCGTGTCGGTTGCCAAACCAGCGTAATCGAGTGTGGGTTGGTGCCGTCTAAAAACTAAATATCTTCTTTGAATTTCAATGGTCTGTCCATTCATTCAAATTCTTTGAAGTAATAACTCTCAGTTCAACAAAGTTAAGATACAGTTTCGGTCTCAACAGTCTCAACTAAGTTATGATACAGTTTCGAAAAAAATATAAATCTTTGGGATCATTTACGATATTCGCGTCCCAAGCACCCCTGGAAATTGCATACTTCTTTGAAAAGAACGCTTTTATTATTTTCTATTAGAGTCTCAGCAGTCATTTGATGGTTTCATTGGGATTTTTTGCTATTGATTGATCAATAAAAATCAAGGGAAGAGCTCTGTCCAGCAAAAAAATGCTCGAATGTTAAACATAATTCATTTTCACTGCTACAGCTCATAGAAAAGTTCTTTTTGGAAAATGAAGTTTTGAGAGGCGAGCTATCAAATGACTTTCAAAATTTTAAAAAGGAGAAAAATGAGTTTTTTTCAGGAGGTCGGAACAGGGTGCGGATGATGAATAACTACCATTCTCGTTATTTATACAAAAATGCCAAATTATTTTCTATTCATTCTTCTACCATTTCGATAGTTTCTTCTTAACACGTTGACAACGATCTGCGCTGTTATTAGTTCAGACCGCACGCCGCGTCTGCGGGCTTGTGAACCCATTCTTGCACTAAGTTTGCTTTATAAAAAGACTTCTTTGGTACGCTCTACTAAACAAACAGAAAACGTTTTGCAAGCAGAGTCCAAGTTTTTGTATCTATGTGGCTTTTTTTAGTGAAATTATCATTTACTGGCGGCGAAATTCCCTTTAGTGACGATAAAAATTCACATTTCATTAGAAAACTACCACAACGCCATTGTAGCCGCCGCGTTCGCCGCGCAGAATTTCAACGTCGTTGTCAACGTGTTAAATTTTTGTATCTTCATACTGTTCACCGCTTTGGGGTAGAGAAAAATCTTCGAGCGCCAAATTATGATGAACGCTATTCAACTTCATATTTTGCTCTCCTAAGATAAGAACGACCACGATTGTTCTTCCAGAAGTTTATCGATGTTTCATATTGAAAAGGTTTGCATTTTGATAAGGCGTGACTGTCACAATCACTTCTCAATAATGGTGAGTCTAAGATTGCGTCGACTAACTTATAAATTCTCCAGATCTTGAATTCCATTTTCCAGAAGAGTAGAATTTTTTTTCGACAATTTGCAAAAAACTAATTTGCAAGAACTCAATTGAAGCTAAACTGTATCATAAATCTAAGATGATATCCCAAGAAAAGTCCCTATCAGTAGTTGGGTATGTACACTTTTCAGATAACTTCAAAATTAGTTAACTAACCGTTTGTTGAGTGGTGTAATTACTTTCCGTTCGAATGTCTTCATTGGCTGTCGTGGGAGGTCGGTTTTGCCGACAGATGCGAAAACCGTTGAACCTAAATATAACAAAAGAAACGTTGGAGCGCATACATTCACAAATTATTGAAAATGTTGTGCTTTTATTCAGATCCAAAGGTCACGATTTCTGTCGATCCCTACAATCACTTCTAGGGTTGAAGCAACAGAGAATAGATTAATGAATTTAGGAGAGAATTCAAATATTCTTAGGAAGTTGACATTGTCAATAAGTCAAGCCGTACAAAGTCGCAGAAAACTCATACCATGAATCGCTGTCGCCAGAATACTAAGATCGGATATAAAGCAAAAAAAATGTGCAGGAAGAGTTTTACTGAGTGAAGCATCAAATTTGTAGAGATTTTTTCGATGTTTGTAAGTGTCAAAAAGCTTGCTAGTTTTGTTTTGTACGAATTTCCTGATAATATACAAGAAATAGAGTAAAAATATGTGTTTGAGCAGAAAATCTGGGATAAATGGTGATGAAATATGTGCAGTAACTCCGAGTTGGGTCTGGATTTTGCGAAATCAGGAGCAAATGAGAGTAAGAGAAAAGTTTGAAGAAAAGAGAGTTGTTGAACTTGAAGAAGGATGACCTCCAACGTGGGTGGCGCAGTAATTCTGCACTCAAGCGACTTGAACAAATTTTATGCTTTTTGGAAACTCTACTTATCACAATGAGATCGGAAGCTCTACCAAGCAAATCGGGTTTTTCCAAAAGTGACGTATTCGGTGATGGCGTCTGTGGTGCCAGAGAAGATGGTGTACTAGATTTGCATTTCGTTCGATGACGATACATCAGTAGAAACACGATAATAAACAATAACAGCAGCACAATGATCACCTAAAAGTGCGAAATTTTATCTACAAAGGTAGCATAATGAAATCACTTCAATAAGTCCAAAATTCGAGTAACGACCAGAAAAAAGTATCAGTAATTACCAAGAAATACGTGATGTGAATGATAAACGTAGAAGAGAATTAGTAGAAAATAGTTCTTATGAATTTGAACGACAAGATATCGCCAAAAACCCACAGGTATCTGATCCCGAATTCGAGAAAAGCGCGGTTTTTTCATAATGAGTCTCTTCGACTTCGTCCTTGTCCATCTTATCCCTACGGGTTGGCTCATGTGCTTCGTTGTCACTCGGTATGATGGTAATCGGTAGCACAAGACGAGCAGGTTGTACACTGTCGGCACGTACTTCTAACTCAATATTTTCGGTAACCTGTAATGCCACTGTAGAAACAAAGTAGACAGTAAGCATATAAAAGTAAAATAGCAGTGAATTATAGAATTTATATAGATTAAACATACTCAATAGCTGTCAGTTTACCGGAGTTTAACACTGATTTGTGCTTCCCGAATCAAATCCGTCAGAGGTTGGTTGCTGGCAGCTATGATAGTTTACATCGAAGAAAGAAAGGTAGTAAAGCGGTGGCCTCGGTGGTGTAGTGGAAGCATGCCCTCGATAAGGGTGAATGTGGGTTTAACTTTATTCAAGGTGGAGTTTGCTTACTACCCAGAATTCTAAGATGATCATCTAGAAGGAATCAATAGGAAGCAGGTTTATCCCTTCTAGACATTTTGCGTACGTTAAGCAGTCACGTTGCGATGTCGACAATCTATGTCAGGTTAGTATATAAGTAAATGCGGTTTTTGCGTAGCTGAAATGCGCCGTTTGATATTGGAATGGATTCTTCAACAAATATCGTTTTGTCATAAATTATTCTGATCCAAGTTCCTCGCCTTATGCTTTCTTGTCAACGACGTATTACTAGCTACTTATTTTATATTTGTTTTGGAAGGAATGCTGGTTCATGCAAAAGTTGTTGCGGCTCCAGAACTTGACTTCAAAATGGGTCGAAGAGCAGCAGAGACAACTCGAAACACCAACCGTAGTGTCTCCTCCACCTACCTAATATGTAAACCACAAAGACTCATAAAGTTATTTTGATTCTTAGAAAGAATCTCATATTGCCAAATAATTTTCACTAGATAAACAGTAGAAAGATGTTAGGTAAAGCCAAAAAGGACTAGCTTGATGAAGCGGTTTGATCATTACGTAGACTTTGCACGTTTGCAAATTACAATGTGAAAGAGTGGAAAAAGTCCGCGCATCTTATTGAATTCACTACTAAATTTTGTCCTTCAGTATTAAAATAATTACTTTTCCGTTAGACAGCATGGGATCAAAGACGATCCTTTCGCTGGACAAGAATTTTGATAAGAGTGTTAGTAACCAATCGAAAGCTAAAATTTCTGGCTGGCGCCATACGTGGCCGGTTTCTTCAGAAAGGCTTTTTATAACGCTGTATAATTCAAAAT
This sequence comes from Parelaphostrongylus tenuis, assembly GCA_019055375.1. Lineage (NCBI taxonomy): Eukaryota > Metazoa > Nematoda > Chromadorea > Rhabditida > Metastrongylidae > Parelaphostrongylus > Parelaphostrongylus tenuis. Next base: position 25,823 of record JAHQIW010000964.1, on the reverse strand, counting down.
ATAATTACATTTGACGTCGACCGCGTAATTTAACTATTATTTCGCGGAAAGCACGGAAAGCACATGGACGTGTAGAGAAAATCTTTTAAACTCATAGTCAAACATTTGAGCTGGAGTTTCACGAAAGTGGGGAAACAGTCTTTGATCAGGTGACGAAAATCGCACTTCATTCAGACGCCATCGATCGATAATCGCGTCGACTTCTCCTGCCGCCCCAGCTCGCAGCCCTTGAGTATTCCAAAGTACGTTTGTTCGCGTATGTGAACCAATTACTTTCCCTATCACACTGCGCAGAAACGGTCTTTCCAGAAAATGAGCACAATGTTGGTGCTCCTAAATATTATGCTATCAAATGATTACTAATAGTTTCAAGAAAATGTGTGAAAAGAAATATCATCATTTCATTGAAGCGTTATTATAGAGACTTTTTCGAAAACCGGCTACGTACCGCGCTAGCCAGAGATTTAAGCTTTCGAATAATTACTAGCACTTTTATGAAATCTTCTCCGGCGAAAGGGATTGGTTTTTGATTCCGCGCCGTCTGACAGAAAGTGCCAAAAAAGTACAGAACCACTCACCTCCTTGTCTGTAGTAAACGCCTGATAGTACACCCGACCACGTAGAATATCAGGAAATGTGAAGAAGTGAACATGATTCGAAAGCAGATCAAGTGAAATTCTCCCGTATTTCAAAGTTGATGTGATAAGGAAACGAGGTGTAGATCCCTAAGAGAAACCACAATAGAGTTTTGAATATTAAATAAAGCATTTAGACCGGAAATATCTCTCGTTGTTCTTGTGTTGAACGCAGCTTAAAGCACTTGATTAGGGATGAAAGTTGAGGCTGACAGATTTCCATTGCTTATTTGAACCACTAGTTCATCGTTTGTTGAAGGTTGAGAATTTCAACGTTTTAGAATGTTTTTTTGAACTCCTCTTATTTTTTGTGTAAATCTCACTAAATTTACTTCCCGAGGAGGTTACACAAAAAAGACCGTCATTCGTCGCTAACTCGTAATAACACAGATTTTTCTACTTGATCATCAAAGATCATATTAAAATATGCAACGCTGTGAAATGACACAAAAGAAAGATATCATAACATTTCATATACATAGAAACACAAATGACTGGCATTCACGTCTCGTGTGAAGCCACACTTGTCTTTTATTGGCACCGAAATCTTGCAATCGTCGTCCATGAGGTAAAAGTGGATCGTGCATGGATTTGGCTAAAGTTTGAGAATCCGTTGCCTTCTTTTCTCATTCATATGTGGAGGTTTTGAGCGTGGTTTCAAGAGGATTTCCACGATGTGATGCTTTTTCGGAAAGGCACAAATACCTGTGACGACAGTGATTCCTGCGCCACATTAATCGGCCAGGTAGAGGACAATGCAGTGGGCCAAATCACTATTTTTTTCATGAAATAACCTTGGTACAAGCGAACTATGGTTTAAGTATTTAGCGTCTGCTTGCACAAAATTGAGAGAAAGCTGCAGAGCATTCAACTGTCTAGAACGTGCAATAGAATCAAAGTTGTTAGAAGAAAAAAGAAGGAAAGTTTCACCAATTCTTTGATGCAAACGGATACTAATCACTTCACAGACATCAAGCTGCTATATCCCGCCTTATGTTTTCCGGATAGAAATCAGTGTTCTGCAGTAACCTACCTTCACTTATATACTGAATACTCATTAAGAGCTTGCAAACCTGTAAGGCACTGGCGTTCAGCTGGCTGGCAGTCAATGGGACAGAACTGTTTGTCTCGACGATCACCGGTTGAGCAGTCACTAGTGGTCGCACCGCGATCTCTGATCGGTTACGTACTACACCTTTCTCGGTATTCGCCAATAAAAATTCAAAGCTATCCTGAAATGGCAGAAACATGATTTCCACGTAGTTATAAAAAACACGCAGAGATACGTTATTTTTGTCTTTTTTTGCGAAGAAATGAGATAGGGATATAACATGTGGCATATACATCTCATACCAACATCTCACGGTTTTTTGTATCAATCGTCCGAAAAAGAAACGAAAACATGGTCGAAAAAGTCTCTTCTAAGAATGTAGGCAATTCGAGAAGCATATGGATAGTTCATTAGCGACCTTGTAAGAGTTCATGTTGAGTTGAGCATAAAGGATTTTTCCCTCGTCGATATCTTTTTGTGTGAAGTGTTTTGCTTCTTTCTCACCAGCCACCCAATAGAATGTGCCATTCTCAGGACCACTCGTGATCTGTAATGCCCTCATATCAAATTTTTTGTTGGTTCTTCATTAAAAAAATGCTAATAGAGACGTCTACCAGTGACCTTATAAGTTATGGTGGATCGATCGCCATTCGAGTAAGCGCTTAAATGAGTCCTGTAACCAATCGTTTCACTATTGAGACATGTGGTGTAAAGAATTCAACAGAAACTTGAATAATGTTTACCTATTTAATACCACATAGGTCTTTCCTTGTGGATATTCGATAACTGTGTGGTTTTCCAGAGCCAAATCTAGAGGCTTGATTCTGACCACAAGTGCACGCGAATGACCCTCTACGGAAAACACGACGACATCGTATGTCGCCATTGACATCGAAGACGATGGTACGTGACCGATAGACACCACATCCTCGTTAATCTGTAGTGATCTGATACAATAAGTTCTTTATATCCCTTCAAAGATTCCATTGAAGATATGAAGAATGAACTAAAAACTAAACATTAGTGTCATCGACTAAAATGCTAGGCCGAAGAAAATCGTAGGAAAGAGATGTCTACGTCTTAGAAAATGTTCTACACTTGCATAACAAGTAAAACATTATAATCACCGGAATTCTGAGATACGAGGAAAGTCTATGACGCGATGTTTTTGTGTCATGGATTTCAGACGCTACTATGCCTTTTTGAGATAATAGTGACATTGTAACGGTTGGAGTTCATGACACAAAAGCATTGCATTCCAAATTTCGGTAGTTATTCAGCATTCTTATGGTTATGAGTCATATCGCACCCCGCTATTTGAAATTAAACTTTCTTCATACTCTATTTTTCGATAGATAGGTTTTATCGACTAGATAATAGAAGAAGTTAGAGTCAGAACATAATATACATTCTACTTCAATCAATTTTAGAGATTACAAAAAAACCATGGCGGCTGTAGCGCTTTTGACAACGATGTGTTATAATAAGTTGTTAGCAAATTGTGTACTCAGACATGTGACTTTATACTGGCGCATCTCAACTCGGATTCAACTTCACTAAACAAAAAAAAACCTTTACAATCTACACTTATTTTCAATAGAAAAAGGAAGTTTGCATGTGCCGACCAATTACAAAATCAGAATTTTGGAGGTGATGAAGTCATTGGTAGAAATTTCTGTCTCGGGAAAGCTTTTGGAAGAATTCTTGAGCAGAAGGTTGTTGAGATGACTGGAAGAGTAGTAGTAGGAAGACTTGCTTTGGTGAGCTTGATATATGAGGCGAAGATTCGTAGAATAGAAACATCTGGTCGCACGCTACGTATGGCAACCACTTTTCGAGCTTCTTCGATTATCGAAATCCTTCTAGATTTACGTAAACAACCGAGATGCTTGCATCAAGCTCTCCTGTATGTTCCTGTTTTTGAATAGTTGTGTGCGCATCTGTTTTGATTAGAACCTTCGGTTCTTTTCCGTTAGACGGCACGGCGTCCAAAACTGATCCCTTTTGTTGAATAAATACATTTCGTAGAGTGTTAGTATCCACGCGAAAGCTTAAATCTCTGGATAGCGCCGTACCTGTCCGCCTCTCTTAAACACCGCAACGCCGTAAAATTCAAAATAAAATTATGTTACACATCGAGCACTCAATTCTACTATTATTTCGCTAGAAGCACGAAAAGCACATGAACGTTTTGGGAAAATTTTTTGGTATATAGTCAGACGTTTGATCTGGAGCTTTTTCCAAAGAGGGGAACCAATCCCTAATCGAATGACAAAAATCGCACTTCGATTTTATTTTATTCCACCGCCTTTTGATAGACTGTAGACGGCTAGCTGTTGACAGATAACGGGTTATACCGTAGAAAGAGTGGTGTAAAACGGGCGTCAGTAGTGCAATGGTTCAGTACGCGCTCCCGAAATGAGTGAAATGTGGATTTGAATTCCAGCTGACGAAAATCGCGCTTCAATTACGTGCCAACGATAAGTGATCGCATCACCCTTTCCCTGCTCCTTCCCTACTCTTGCAGCCCCAACCCGCAGCGCGTAAATTGGCCAAAAGCCATGCTCACGGATGTGAATTTGATGTTATTTTCATCTTATGTATAGTTCTTGTCCAGCAAAAGAGATCGGTGCTTGATCCCGTGCCGTCTAACGCAAAAGTACCAAACCCTTAATTTATCAATGTCTGTAGTGAAGACAGTTAACAGACTCCTTCATATTCAATGTCAAGTGCGCCACGATACTGCGGCATCAACATCGCAAGATTAATTTGTTAAGTCTTCCTCTCTTCCGTGGCTCATTTCAGTTTGAGCTGCTTACAGTGGATAAGCAGGACTTCCATAGGATCAAATCTGTCAAAATCTCTACTATGACAACTAATTCTGAACCCTGAAATTCTTAAAAAGAATGCAATATATATACAAACGCCAAATAGATTTTGAACATTCTATATTTCCTTAGCACAATTTCTGTAGCTGTCTGCTGCTCTCCAGCAAATAATTCATACCTGTTGTTGGCTGAACATGCTCCTCTTCTGTCCATTAACTCGAATTTCGGTTAGCCCCGATCCGGCATGAATCAGCTCATAGACAATGGACTGGGATGGTACGTTAGGATGTGAAGCGAAGAAAAGCTGTGACGACAATGGCACCACACCAGAATTTCTCACCGAAATTGACGTCGGAAATCTCGCCACCTTCAATACTTGGGAAATTTAAAATTAAGCAAATGTTTTGAACTTGAAACAGATCTTCGTCAACGTGTCATCTTATGTGGTTGCTGAACTACCGAATTTTGTGGTGGCAAAAATCAATAGCCATCTCGATCCTCCCTTACCAGATCAAAATTCATATCGAAACCAGAGCGGTAGAAAAACTCCAATAGTTTTTTTTTTGCAAAAAAAGCTCTAATATCCCAAGACAATTGTGCAAAGTTCACCCTAGTTTGAGAGAATAAATGATACGACCTTAGCCTGTATAGGCCACGGTTGTTTTAAGGATACATGTTACACAGCGCTTCAAACATTTCAGATAGTTTTCTTCGTTTCGCAGTCGAAATAGCAGACATAAAGAGAACAGATTTCATTCCTTTTCAATGAAAGCTGATTTTATAACAAATGATACCATTCATTCTATATTTTGATGCCGTATATACGGAAAAATCAGCATGTCAAATTTAGCAGAGATCTCACTTACCTGTACTAGTGGATCTCGTAATGCATTGATATGGATTAATACAGTTACCCGTAATCGACTAGAACGGCGAGTTCTTTCGCTGGTTGGGTATATGAAAAATGTGATAGAGTCGCTACGAGGTTCTTCACCCTAAGAAAAAGACTAAACTAACGAAGGGAATTTTATGAGAGAAGGACTGACAACTATGAAGCTTCCATAATCATTTTTAACTTACCCCATGCCTGTATATAAGCTTTGGTTCTAACTGGAAATCAATCCAAGTGATTGAAGTAGCAACGCCATCAAGGAATTCAAGTTCACCATGGCGTGGAAGCATGGACACTTCAAGCATTAGCTCCTGAGAAGAACTGGTGAAAAATCAAAACAAGACAGTTGGAAAAAATAGTAAACTTCTGGTCCGCTACTAGTAACCGAGAATGCTATTGCCAGCCCAAGAAGTACCATGACGTAGGAAGTCGCAAAACAACGGATGGGTGGTTTAGGAATTCTTCATTTTATCGCTGTCATAAGAGTACTTCCAGTCAAAAGCATATATTCAGGAATGCTGAGTGATATGTGAGACTTATAGGCGGAATTGAACCAACGCTTGACACTTGCCGGAAGTGACACCCTTACATTTCGTTACCGGCAACATCTTCGCGTTTTTGATTGAAAGAGTAAGAGAAGTGCTAGATTGGTTAGCACGTGTATCAGATAAGGGCAAAAAGTGGGTTTAACTCCCAACTGAGGTAGAGTTCTGTATATGACACAGCATCTTGGACGCATGATTTTTTGCGCATCGTAATTACTATGCTCCGCTTACTCTCATTTTCTCTCTCAGAGACAGAGTCCCTTATCCACCAAAATCATTTCATTGAGATCGAAAATCGGCCAACATTCGTTCTGTCAGCTTTGCTTTCAACTTTTGTTTTAAGAGCAATGTTATCAACCAAGCAACTCTTCCTTTCATGGTATTATTATCAGTTTTGAGCAGCTTTTCGAAAGTGTAAATATTTTAGTGAGAAGATATAGTCTCATCGAATCTGTAACCTTCTCAATGGTAATGTTGTGAAACAATGATGTCGTGATGACAAAATCTCCATATAATCTGTGAGAATGTTTGAGGTTTTTCGATGTTGGTACGTCAGAGCCATACGCACATTTCAGCGGTGTCGTCAACCTCATAAGTGGCCTTCGCTGCATACTGAGCCTTACTTTATAGCAGGGGTATGGAAACGTTATTCATGGTGATAGCACGTGATTGTGTGTTGTTATCAATCTTCTTCTTTGTATTCCTTTTCATATAACTTACGAAGGGATTCTACTTAGTAACGAAGGACGTCATGATGTGTACACCTTCTATAGCTGCTTCTTCAGCTGCTCATAAACTACTTTTTCTAATTCGTTCCATATAGACCAACAACATTAACGATACAAAACTCAAAGTCCTGCATTTGATTCGCTTCCCCGCATTAAGCCTCCACAAAGGCCGTCAAACAATTTTCCTTTTGTATCGGCTACTTCTCGAGGATTTCGTCTTATTTGTGAGAGTTGTGGAGCGCTAATCGGAACGATTCTCTTGCGATCTTAGAGACGAGAAACAGCTGAGCTAAGGCATTTCCACATGGACTGCGTAGACGTTTGCGCAAGAGTCGGACCAACACCTTGATTCTTGATAGAGAGCATCACTGATAATCGCTATACCACATTTTGTAGAATATCTTTTTGTAGAACTTCTTCAAATTCGTATACAATATGATTCGATATTATCTTCGACATATTTAATGGTAGCATGATATCAGAAAACAAAAGGTGTCGAAGTGGAGCTGTTTTATAATATCCTCGGCAATAGCGTTTGATTTGTGTCGTTAATTGCTCTGAGAAATCCATTCTTATAATTATACCCTTGAAGTCGAGAGTACTATCTTACTATCCACCAGCTGCCTTGAGCAGCAGCTATTTTCTAACTTTACGGTATCATACAATCTTGCTATATTGCATGAAGAAGAAAGTTTTCAATGTTTGTGTGTATAAACTGGGCACAGCAAACACAAGGAGATCATCGCCGTCACCATCACCATCTTACGGTAAGGGCATGATAGAGTTTTTAAACGTGTTTTACTCATCCGTTGCTCAGGAACGCTTTGCACAGCTTTATTGCCAACCGACTGAAGCTCCATCGACAAATAAATCATTGAAAGATTTATTTAGTTCAGTGAAGCAATCGACTGGAATCATGAACAAAATTACGAAACATCTGCCTTCATTCAGAAGGATTTGTACGTTATAAGCAGTTAGATTCGTTTTGGAACTCCCATTTTTCTTTTACGCCCTTCCCTGTCATCTTTTTCGTCACTTTAGATCATGTGACAACAAAACCTCAGGCTAAACATCGTACATTGCCCTGAGAGCTTCTCAGTGTTCATCACATCCAATAAATCTCGGTGTCTACATATGAGCACCCTTGAAAAAGGAAAATAGAAATCTTTTTCGATCACCTCATTCTCCACTGCCGTCGCGAGTGCAGATGGATCGAGCTGGGTTGTAGTTAAAGTCACTGAGCCCCCTACAATGAAAAAACTTCAATACAAATGCTTAACTTAATTAAGCAGCCAAATATTTGTAGAAGATTGCATGCATTATGTCGAAAAACTTTAGACGGTGAAGAATAGAGGCCAAAATGCAGTTTTTACAATTTTCATTTTGAATATCTATATAGACATTCTAAGAAGGAGCAGTGAGCGAAAATTCAACAATTATTGCTATATAACAGAATTCGAGATCGAAAAGAATTATGGGGAAAATTTGAGAAAAACGAATGCATGCTCTTCACACGTGATCGGTCAATACCTGGAGGGCTAGTTCAAGAGGACAGCAACCAATCAAACAGTAGTGAATTTTTATGAGGTATTCATTGACATCTTGAGAAAACTTCGAAGAAATTAACAATTCACAAACGCTAACCTTTTGAGGTGTTGAGAGGCGATACCTTCACATAGTTGTCAGTAGGATCACGCAAGGCAGCGTATGTGGATGAGATGCGAAACCTCAAAAAATCAACTTCAGCTTGACTTTTGAACATGAAATCTGAATATGATGTTTACCTGAATTCTTCTTCAACTGGATTATCTGAACCATTTTTCTGAATTACAAAATGAAACGAGTCCTTCCTAGTCCAATCTTTTTGCGGGAAGTCATCGTTTTTGTAGACGACACGATTCCGATTGATCTTCATACAAAATAGCGTCAGGATGAGAATCAACCATAAGAGGATTTAGATACGAGCAGACCCGGAACCTCAAGTGGACTTCACCCGCTACTACCGAAAAAAATCGGAATCCTAGAAAGGTTGGACGCAGCTTCGAAATCTACCTTAGGTTTCAAGTTGCTTGTATCGCAAAATTTTTGCAATTATTTTTCGAACACCGCACCCTGGCATGAAAAAGCAGTAGGTTTTACGTGTACTCATATTACTGTTATTCAATAAATAACAAAAGCATGAAAAGCATTAAATTTTGAAAAGAGATAAATGTAGAAAGTATTCACATCAAGTTGACTGAATTTATCCACTTCATGAGAGTCGATGACCAGTTTTCCATACTTTGGCGGTTTAGAAACAGAATACAAAATCTCTTCCGGACGAGTCTGAATAAATCATACATGGTGGAGCACATAGCATGATAACCGTCGTTTGTAGCTCTTTTGAACAGGCAGTGTTACGTTCACTATTCAATTAACAAGTTGCTAAATAAATGTTAACGCATCTCAGAAATTCGGTTAAGCTTACATTGGGAATGCTTGCTCTCAACGATTCGACACCAATCACGGTGCTGGCACTCGGTGAGGCAAGTAGTTTTGAGTTGGCTTGTAGAATTGGTGAGGTACTTTTCCAACTCTCGATTGAGAACCACTCAGGTCCGATTTGGTGGAGGCCATCCGAGAGTAAAAATGAAAACCCACCAGACTCAGATGCATCTGAAATCTCTTGGAAACTTTGACTTTCAAATGTAAGTAAATTATTGAAATCAATAAAGAACTTGACACAAGCACGGAAGGATGAATATCAAATCACTGGTTGTTTGAGTGGTCATAGCTGACCCACAGATAATGACTACACCATGATTTGTATGTCGATTTCATCACAAGACTTTCAGCTGAGACTTTGCTTTATTTGCTTGAATACCGATTTTCAGCATAAATAATGAGTTGAAGCTGTTCGGAACGGGGATTGATCGATCGCGGCGCGATTCGCGAACGGCGTGCGATCTTCGTCATTTAATTGATAATTTTAGGAAAATTTTAAGTTTCTTGTATTAAAGTGATACTCCTTGATTTTTCCTACACGATTTTGCTTTTCGCGCATATACAGCTCATATACGAGACGAAAAACGCCAATGCGAAATGTAATCTTCTTTTTGCTCTTACAGAGTTCTATGGAAACCTTATAGAAACAACATTTAGTTTTGGAATCAACAAAAACTTATCTATCGAATGAGTGTTAAAAATTTTCAAAATGCCGTTCTCAGACTCTAGTTGCGCAAACGTAGCACTTCGAGTGTGTAACATAACATTGATTTCGTTGGTTCAGCGCACTTAGAAGGCTTTTCTAGAAAACAAGCACATTTTAGAAATCGATGAGGTTTGAAAATTTCGATTTCGATTTCGATCACCAGATGTCTAGGAAAAACACTGTATCCAATAAAAAAGGTGTTTATAATTGTAAACAACGACAGGTACACGCCACCCCGGGCGAATTAACAGAAAATGGTGAAGTGAAGAAGAATCAAGGAAAAAACGTACTCGCATGTCGTATATAGATGATAGACAAGTCATCAACTTCTTTTTGCGAAAAGTTGTAGATGGCTGTTGAGGGGTCGTTCACATTCACCACCATACCTTTCGATGGTCGTGATATGAGGAAGAACACCGCACTTGATGGCGTGTCCGGATCCTGAATGTGTTCATGCGAACAGGTGTTTGCTGTAATTTTTTCCGCTGTTAGAAAATCTCCGATGCAGTACCTCCGTGTCCAGGTGAGCATTAGTGATAGGAGTCCTTTCAGCGTTAACACGGAGAATTTCGTTGCGAAGGAGTTGCGGACCTATAGCAACCCGTACGATTTTCATGTTCATTTCGTTAATTTACCGTAAATATTTTAAATCTGCTAGAAACCTTGATTGTGCAATTCAAATAACTAATCTATTACTCTTTGAGTAAGTTTAATTTCTGATATCTGTACAAGAGAAAAAGATTCTGTTACTTGAGCTGTCAACACGTACTCAACTTTGAACATTGAACAATGAACAGCTTGAAATTGCTAGATATAAATCCACTTTAGAGTAGGTAGAGTTATACATATGTACTCCTTGAAAAAGAATAACGCTATCTGTATTTCCAGCCCATCTAGATAGAGAAAAATAAAGATTAACATGAAAGACAATCCATGAAGGATAACAAAAACTTGAATTCCCGACTAAACTTTTTCCATTTAGACCAAAATTTATTTGTCTACTTATTTTACACTTTACATTTGCCACAATCCACATTTTCCATTTACGCATTACTCTACATAGTGTTTTGTCGAGCGTGAATAGAGCTTTCACGGTGAATGAAAAGAACATTTCTGAATGCTACAGTTACCTCTATCTAGGTCGTGAGTTGGCATGAATAATCTAGCTTCAGAGTTGAGCAGGGGAAACGAGCGGCTTGGGAAGCTTTCATGAGCATCAAAGACGTAGTGAAGAGGACGAAGAACATCCAACTCCGTGCTCACCTACTCTACTCAACGCTTATCCCTGCCATAACGTGTGCAGCACAAACTTGATCGCTACTAAAGCAGGATGAAAGATCACTTGGCATCATTGAACGCGCGGCGAAAAGTCGATGGTAGGAGTATACCATATCTTGTAAATGAGAGAAAGGGTCCAAAGTTTTGACCTGTGTCACCGACTAAAGATCAAAAATGCTGTTCTATACGCCAAGATATCGAAGATTTGCAGAACACTCCAGAGCTGAGCAGGGGAAACGTGATGGGCTTCAACGACAATCGATGGAAGACAGCCACTACCGACTGGATTCCTCGCGACGTTGAGCGCTCCACAGAAAGACCACCGACCTTATCGGTTTAATTTCTTCACAAGAAGCCTAGAAGGAAGGGATATCTAACGAATTACTAAAGCAAGGATGACCCACACGGCTATTCTTGCATGCGTTTGTGAAAAAGGATGTACCCGCTCGAGTCACGCGACGATCAACGGGACAAGGTGATGCTCTACATACTCATTATAGCTTGTATTATTTCTTCAATATACTTGCCTGAACCAACCTCTCCTTTATTTGGTGTTCTCAATTGTTGCATCGTTAAAGAACTTCAGCAGTGAAAACCCACTTTGTACATTTCGCTGCGAAAAGATGATGTCGACGATTTGCGATTGAGCGCAAGTACGATGCGAGATGCAGACGATAACCGTAAACGAATCACGGGTGGCTGCCGAGTCGCGGTCCGACACATACACAACGCGACGTTCTCGAAGATCAGCACCACTGAATGTATCTGAAATCGTCAGCGATCACCCAGCGTTCGAATTCAAACATTTCGAGAAATAGTGAAATTACAGAGATAAATGTTTGGGACCATAGGATATCCGGGAAACTTGGGTTTCCTCGATATCCTTCAGTATAGGTGAAAGGCAGATTAAACTCTCACCTAGGGTCGAAAGCTTTTTCATACCTCAGCTTTCTTGGATATATAATTTTAGCTTACAATATCATAAAAGTTGCCATGAGAGTAGCGGAATGGAAGGATTCTTGTAGACAATTCAAGATAGTTGTGGGGTATTCTGTAGTATTTACGGCTAAGTATAGCTTCTGCGTCATAACGGCTCTGCTTTTTCATTTTTCACCTTTTTTGTTTCGAATATTGACATCGTTGCAGCTTGTTTTAGTTGACTCCTAGATCACTGCGTACCCACCTCCGGTCTATGAATGCCACTTTGGAATGTAAATTGCTTCGAGGGGTCAACGGAAGATGGTAGACGCTATTTACACATGTTGTCTAAGATTGGACCACGGCGCAAATAATCGAACGTCAGAGACCTTCAGTAATCCTCAACGGATCAACTCTTCAATGAAAACACCTCACCTATAGAGCTGATATTGTTGATGCTCCACGAATCCAGCACAATCCAACCGTAATTCGGCTTTTCCACAACGTTCACTACATAATCCTCTCTATCCGACGAGGTCACGTTCAATATACTATTTGAAATCACAGCTGAACTTCCCGCGACAACGTGAAGCAAGTGATGATTTCACATTTACCTTGAAAGCAGAAGTAAGAAAAAACGACGAAAATGATGAAGAAAAAAGTGAAAAAAGGACGGTGTTTCTGTTGATGAATTTGACGCAAAATTTGAAAGGGTTTGATAGATAACAAAACCGCTTATCCCACAAAGTTTCTATTGCGTCTTTTTATCGAGGTTTCCTATTGAAACTAGTGATTACCTATGTTCCCATACGCCTCGCCCGTCTCATCATTAGCACACTCCCCATACTGAGATTAGCAAAGGGGAAACATGCCACAGTGCGCATCAAGCAGATAATCGCGTGTTGCATCATCTTGTTTTTAGTAGAAAGTCAAAATACTGACGGTGATGTGATGTACATAAGACTCACACATGCAATCGCCCTGATTTTTTCTATAATTCCGAGAGAAAGGAGAAGAGAATTAGATTTTGTAGATTTTCCTAGTTACCGCATATATTATGCATCTTTATCTACAATTCATATCTCGAGTGACCTCTTGAGCACTTTTAGGCCTTTTCCCTGTTTTCTTCTTTTTTTCTAAAATAAAACGCTTCCGGTCGCTTTTCTATCCGCCAGACTTTGAAACTCACGTAATGCTCGTAGATTTCCACATAGAGAGTATATGGCCCTTTTGTGATGTGTGGCGAAGAGATGTTGAATTGAATGGTGTCCCGTCCGGAACCGTTGGCACTATGAACATACTGTACACGAGCCAGATCAACGTCCCTCTGAGTGAAAACGCTGCACAGTCAGCCGTGGTGTTCTTGAAGTGTTCTCTGAAAGAAGACAACAGCCACTGAAGTCTCAAAATAATTTTTAAAAAACGAATAACCGAATCTAAATGAGAACAAATCAACAATAGTGCAATAAGGTGGTAATATATGATGAGAAACAAGATTCAGAACCTTCGAACTTCTCTATCCTTGCTCGAAACACTTATGTAAGGCTCAAAAATAGTAATTAAAGTGTATTAGGATAACTTAGAAGAACTTTTGTCATATAAATCAGCGCTGAAGTTGCCGATATACGAATACAGGAAGGACATATAACAGAGTTGATCGCCCATTACCTTGTTCCAAGATTAGTTCGCCTTCTTGTGGCTGTTTGATGACGTGTGTAGACGAGATCGTCGGCAGAGCTGACTGCATCACCGATTTCTAGATGAGTGGTGTCAATTGGCATAACACCACCGACCGGAAGCGATAACGTCGACGAGCGACGGAGCTCCAATGAAGCACCCAGCGATCGACGAACGATTTGCATCTGAAAATATCCATTGTAACCTCCTGATAATCTTGAATTTGAAGCAGATTCTTCTTTCTCCTATTCTGAACGGCTGCCTTCTTGATGTCGGATCTCTTCCATCCACAATATCACGTCACCTCGAAGCTTACTGTGCATTTCAACACAAGCAGCTTCCTAGAATTGATTACAGAGGCCTCCTCATCTACTTATAACTCAGACAGAGAACATCACCAAGCCCCTTTTTAGAATCCGCATCAAGAATCAAAGGTGGAAGAATTTGTCTTTTGATTGAAAGCATGCCGTCGTTTGTTCATAACGCTTTATATCTTGATAATATAGCCATTTGTGTGGCACTCCTTCTCTAACTAGTAAACGCATTCAAAGAACCAAATAAAGCGCTAAATCTGGCAAAATTTGGTTTTTTCCAAGAGAAATTTTATAGCTGACCTCTGCCTTGAGACTCTGATTGCCCACTCGAATTGTCAACGCTTCTTTGCTAACCGTACGTACATTGTAGAAGATTTTACGAGCATTGATATCCTAAAACTCTTTATAGAATATGTAAATCTGAAAAACAATGGAAACAAGATTTTGAAGAAAAAGACAGCATCAAAAAGTTTTCTATGAATTGGTGGCTCCGTTCGCTCACGTAACTGATCACGTGTTATTCAAAAAATAAACTGCTTGAAAAGATCTTTGCAAAGAAAAGCAATATTCAATATTTCCAGTTATCTCTAGATTATACAAATAATAAATAGTGGGCACCTCCTTGAGTGAAGGTCCTAGTTGGTTTCCTTGATCTTTGCTGTTGCATTACAAAGCTGTCTGATTCAGTGTGATAAACAATGTCCTCGAGTCGAACATCCAAATTCGTAACAACAGATAGATTAGCAGCTTCAACAACTGCAAAATAGAGCTATAAGCTTTTCTCAGAAAAAATGGCTTGTGAATACGAAGGCGAGCGATTGACGCTCGGTCGAAAGTGTCTATTCCTGTGTGACAGGAAAGTTGCAGAAAAAGTAAGTAGAGGAGAAAAACCATTTTACAACAATAAAAAAAACAAATAAATAATATTACTGACAGCTATACACTGTAACTATGCTATAGAGCTTACGTAAAGTTGGTGTATCTCCAGGCAGACAACAATATTCGAGAAGGCTTTCGGTTAAACGAATGAACGGATCGGAGGCAATAATTCGCAGTAAGCCATCGACGATGTGCTTCTGATCGCTTACAGTATAACTGAAAGCTTTCATGCATAAAAAAAACGTATCCATGTATCAATGTCATCGGAGCATAATAGATCACAGAAAGAGCTCCTTTTCTCTTTTGTGGAGGGAACTTAGGATTAATTATACATAATTTTTCCATCGCTCTTCATTCGGTGATTACTAAAAGCCTTAAAAAACGTTACAATTGTGGTCAAATTATTTTTCCTGTATTTCACTCGACTCCAGTCACATTGCCAGATAGGTCAATATTGCTTAAATCGTCATAAGTTGTGGTCTTTTCAAATTTCCTTTCGTTTCGATGTTTTTCGCTTCTTTTTCGCTATCAAATCCAATTTTTTGTCTTCTAAGACAAGGACCTTTTCAACTTTTTCTCAAACTTTCACTAAGTAATCAAAGTCATAACTCTTCTATATTTTAGCACTGTTGTTTTTCTGAACTTTTAAGGGCGCTTTAGCAGCGGAGATAAATTGAGCTTCACACTCCGGGGTGCTCTAGAGTGCTTTACATGCACGGCTAGGATATGTAGATGGTAAATCTTATCATCAAATTTTTAAGACTCATTCGATAGCAAAATCTCGGCAATTCTGAGACCGATTCTGGTTTTGGAAATGCTCTTTGCGGAGCGCTGTAAAAGCGACAAGAAGATTACGTTTCACATTCACAGCCATCGCTTTTTGGGGCGGCTTGATCGATCGTGCAAAAGTATTTCACATGTAGGAAGCGATTTCTCTTAGTTAATTTAGAGTTTTCCTCCGCATTGGGAATAACTTTGAATAAAACTCGTAATTCTGATACTCTAAGATTTCTTCTGCACGTTTAGATGCTTTTCGTGCATAGGCCTAATTTATTGAGACCTCGGCTTAGAAAGGTGTTCAATCGACAATACAGAATAGAAATGAAACCTAAGCCCATAGAATGGTAAAACGAAGTTTGTTCTACGACTTTATACAAAAAACCAGAAATCTTTACGAAAACAGAGAAGAAATCTTTAAATAAAGTAAATGCGCTCGATGAAGTGCCACGCGAGTGTAGTTCGACTTTATTTTTACTAGTACAGCGCAATACGAAAGCTTTTTCAAAAATCGAGATTTTTAAGATCACCGAACTATAAGCTTGAATGATTACCAAGTCTGCTGGAAACTCGCTGTCTAGCAAAAAGGACCTCTACAAATAATGGATTTTGATGATGAAGAAGAACCGCTTTTTTCATATATTTTCCTTGTAACAAAGCAACAAGACTACCATCCAGACAGAATCGATAATCTGAACAACTGCAGCTGCCCATGCTCAGATGAATGTCTATTTTGCATTCACTATACCTGACGGTGAAATTGTTTTTATGTCCCAAATGTCGTAACATGACTCGGCCCTGATGAAGGTCTTGCTCAGAAAATGATGTTACCGGTAAGTATGGGGAAACCGTAGACAACACTGCTGCATCCTGAAAAATTATAATAAAAACTGGAGTCACTTGGCTGCTGACTGCAGAAAAGCGATGAAAGGAAAAAGACATGAGAAAGACACAGTGCTAAAAGAGTCGATACGTTATATCGCAGCAGAAAAAATGTAGTAGCAGAACACGAGAGCCCATAGTACAGTGGCTAGCACGCACACTCGAAAAGAGTGAGACCGGGGCTCAACTTCCACCGTGGTTCGAAGTTTTGCATATCGCTGTCATCATTATATAGTGCTAATTTTGCTCAACTGACCTTAATTGGCTGATAAAAATTGAATTGTAGAGCGACACCGTCGGAGTCGTCATCGACCCAGTCGAGAAGATAAGGATAAAGAACTCGTTCACCTCTTTCTACTATCTACAAACGATTCTTGTTCGTCCAATTTGTGTTTATTAAGAAACATTGCCTAACCTGAATAATGTGACTACCGCGAAGACGAGGTCTGTTGTCGTTTACTGGAATGATCGAGAATGACATCCAAAACGGAATACGTCTTCCTTTACGGAATGCCGATTCGGCAATCAGATGAAGTCGATCCGTACGTGACTCGGATCCCGAATGCGAGTACAGTAAGCTAAAACCATATTCGGCAATTATTCTCTAGAAAATGCATGGCAGTAATTTGTCACCGTGGCTATTTATTCCATCATCATCACACGGAAAAAATTTTAAGGCGAATATCACCAAAAACATGAGCTTGCGTTAATATATCACATCCCATCAATGCTCATGAAATAATGATAACGCTTTTGGTTGAATAATATGCAAAATTAACTTGCTTTCAGGATTTCCTTCGATTTTATCAAGAAAAGCTGAGAAAAGGATATAATGCTCCACGAATCGCCACAGAGAGGAGGACTCAGTGGGCTATCTTGTGCGTGATAGGGGATAATGGAAGTTTTACTGGTGAACCCGGTCGACTCAATAGACGACCAACGGAGCGACAGGTGACACAGGTGGTCGTTTTTCAGAGAATCTCACGAGAATAAGTGCTTTGAAAGCAATGCAAACGACTCACGAAAGAGGTGCTCAGAATTCGGAAAATATTAGATCGTTCCATAAGTTTTCGTACATGAGCAATAAACACCAATTACATTATCACAAGCGTAAGGAAATTGTACAGTTTTGATATCGTTAAATTGCGCATATTCTTGCGAACATACTGGTATATAATTATCTGTACTTGCTTTGGGAGTCGTGGAAACAATTTCGCCTACTACTCATGCATGGATGGCGCGTAAAGGGGAAAATGCTGAGTGAAGCGGCACACAAGATTAATAGAGCTTAGGGCGATGAGACAGTTGCAGAAAGGACGGCTAGGAAGTGGTTCGCGAAGTTCAAAGTTGAAGAGGGCAGGGCCAGTCGCGCTGGAGCCGTCCACAGAAAACTGAGTTGATCCTGCGCGGCGCTTCACTAGCATTTTCTCTTACGCGCAACTCGTGCATGAGTAGGAAGCGACTTTGTTTCCGCGTCAGCTCCATCTTGAAGCAAGTATGGGCGGGTTGTACACTAAAATGTTCGCAAGAAACTGCACAATTTAACGACATCAAAGTCATGCGATTTTAATTGATTCTAGTCAATAAACGTGGTGTTTATTACTCTAGTGCCAAAACTTATGGAACGGCTTGATATTACTAAATCGATATGATATTTACTAATTCGAAAAACTCATTCAAAGGGAATTCGGTCATCACATAAAATATCTGAACAGATCAACTCAATTCTTTGAATAGCAAAGCAGTTATAGTGCGGTTGGTCTTCCTGTTGAAATCATTACAACGATTTAGTGACCAGAACCCGGTAAAGACTCGACATACTAATTTTATGAGATTGTCGTTCCATTCTTCGGTCCAAAAAAGAAAAAAGAGGCATAAAGAAGCTTAAGACGCATAAAAAATGAGTATTGAGGACACAACTACCTTTCCATGCGCACATAAAAGTGTGCTTACGGTAGCTAAAGAATTGAAATCACTTGACATTCTAGATAAAAAAAATACAGATAACCTGTTTCAATGTTAAATGCTTGAACATAGAATCAATAAATAAAATAAGATACAATGATCAATCACAATTCTTTTTCTTTGACCGCCTTTGGCGGTGGTAAGATGCTATAATAAATCCTATGATAAAGAGTGATGTGCAACAGAAGTTGCGTCAGCTGGGATTCAAACCCACATTTCACCCTATCCGGGGCGCGTGCTGAAGCGTTGGTAGTACAACGGTTCAGCACACGCCCCCGGATAGGGTGAAATGTGGGTTTTAATCCCACCTAATGCAACTTCTTTTGCACATCACTCTTTATCATAGGTTCAAATAAAATTCAGATCATGAAATTTATAGTGGTAAATTGTTAAATTCTATCAAGTCAATTATAATAGAAACATTAATTGATTACTACATTGATAGAAGATTATGTAATTATTTATAGATTACCATTACTTGCAGATTATATTATAACTATTTATTTCCTAAGAGCTTATGCATTTATTTTTGGCATAAAAACGCAGAACGGCGTACCGTTCCTCGGCTATGTCCTTCGTGGTGAAATTCATACCCGATGTGAGGGTTGTATTACTGGTTCTTGTTCGAAGAACAAGCGATCCATTGATGGGAGCGAAGGTGAGCGTGAAGACGAAGAACGAATCGTCCGGTGTGGCAAGTGAAAGCGAATCAGACCCGACCTGCACCATGTGGGAGATGTTGAAAAAAAAAAGACAAAAGAAACTATGAAAGAATCACAAATGTGTTTACCACAGATGTTTCACCTTCTTGAACGACAACAGTTCGGTTCACCAACTGAATAGAAGTCTGTGTAGGCACGAAGATTATCTGAATATTGATTTTTCCTTGCTCTTAACTACAGGATAGAAAGCGATATTTCTGCAAATTTTGATAATCTAAATGAAATTTGGTGGCAATTTTGTTAGCTTATCCTTGAAGGATGTAAAAAATAAAATGATAAGATAGAAGACAGAAAATCGATCAAGGAAGCTGTACTGGATTCGCATTTATTACGACCGCAAGAAAGCGAATGAAAGCGAATGAAAGCTCAGTGTAATCCGGTTTATACTATGAGCGGTACTCTCTGCTAACAAAGGTTGACTCCACTCTTTTCTCGTAATATAATTTAAAAGGACAGGAACTAAAGCTCTCTGTGATGATCAGTCTTTGAGGGGTGTGATATTCACGCGACTTCCTGAAGCATTTTCATTTCTAAAATGACTTGTAGCAGTCTAATGAAGTGTCAAGTCAGTGCTTTTATCCTCCAACACAGCTGTACTACCCATTTGCTGATTCCGGAGAGCTGGAACTTGGTGAGCTTTGAGCGCTATTGAACCATCGACTATGTGATTGCAGCAAAGCACTTCTATCTACTCCGCCATACGTGTCTACAAAATGAAAGTATTCGATTTCTTTGCTAGAACGTTTATTTTAGTGTATAACTGCACTTATTGCAGTTTCTTTAGCTTTAGGTCACTAGTGCTGAGAATAAGAGTGTCTTTATGGTGTTTATTAGTCAAAAAGATAGTGTACCGCAGATGAGTTATATTGGTCCCCAAGAAATGTAACGACTTACAGACGAAATGTTATGTAATGTTGTAATGGTTACCAAGTAATGCACACATAATAGCCCGTCATTTATTTTCCTAACATCAATTCGTCGCCCTTCCAGCTTTATTTCTCCCACGCGACCCATTATTCTACTGCTTTCTTATAACTAACCTCGAATCGAAGAGACTCAGATGAAATCGCTGGTGTAACAACACGAAAAAGAAAAAAATCATTAATGATGGAGTATTGCATGAAATGTAGCTTGAAAGAAATCAGCTGGTTATCGATATCCTGAAATCAGTTGGAAAAAATCTCTGGACATCTCATAAACGATAGTATAAGAGCTCTAAAATCGAAACAAAAAAAATTTTTTGATGCATAACTCGTTACTAGCAAAGCGAACTTTTTCCAGGCGAGTTTGATTTCTCAAAATGGAAATGAAAGAAATTTTTTTCAAATGCGAGCAATATGACCATTAAGTGGTTTAAGAATTTTCTGAGAGCATTTGGCGTTTTTGGATGATCGTTCAGAGACTGCGTCGTGGAAACCATAACTCACCGCTTGTGTGAAATTTGATGATACTCCGATTCTACGACTTTTGCCGTTGACTCTACGGGAGAGGATGCCGTATTTGGGCGGTTCTTCTATGTGATAGATCAGTTTTTCAGGTGGATAGCTTTTCGGAAATGTCCACGCAAAGAGGTTCGATCTGCTCAAGGTGCCGCTTTCGGTACCATTTAGCATGAACACTTCACGATTGAACACCTAAACAACGTAGGTCTCTGGATTTTCATTAAACCAAGACAAAATCTTTTTTGTTGATAAAAAACTGTAGGTTCGCGTATAGTATGCGACATAAAGAGATAAAACTATATAAGGTGATAAACACGTTCAAAACAGGGTAGCCATGTCGTGAACAGTGCTCGTACTTTCATAGTTTCTCGATTTAGAATTTGCACCTTAACATTCATTGGTATGAACATCAGCCGAAAATTGTGAATCATTGAGACGAAACCTCCAGATTCCACCTGAAATCAAAATAGATTTTCCATGAAATAGTGTACGCTAAAATGATAAAAATCACGTGGATCATTTGATCAAGTTGAATATAAGCTTGTGAAAAGAGTTCTCCAGCAAGTTCTATACTGACACAGAGTCCTCTAAAAAGAATTGCTGGTTATGTACAAGAACGGTATAAACTTCAGTTTGTATTCCACCTGTTGCATCATGTCACCTACATCATCTATGGTTGTAATTTGTTACTTCAAAGATGAGATATATGTGAATCATCCTGCGATTCATGAATGATTGAAAGCCTCTACCACGTCTCTTTGAAATTAATGTAATTTGTTTTAGTTATGTTATACTGCATACCTTGGTAAAGTGCGCTCTGGTTACGTTAAAAATTTTTGACATGGTTGAAGGACGCCTAATAGCCTCATAGAGTGGTGTTAAAAGTGAGGTTCCAAAATTTGGAAACTATTGCTTTTTCAAAAAGCACAGATGTTTGCCACATCGTTCACCTTTTTATGTATCCCACTCAAACGCAGCCCTCCATGTTCATTGAACGCTTAACGTGAAATTACAATGCAGTTTGCGTAAACAAAAAAAATGATCCGTTTTGATTTTTGCACTACTGCGTCATAAGTTCCTAATGAAGTAGATTTTCTGCCATCTCATGTAGAAGCATTGAACTCCTTGATCATCAACCCTTTTTCTAGCACTTCTGAAAAAGTCCATAATATCGTCGGTGAAGCGAAAGGTTAAAGAGAGGTGTTACAAGTGCTTACCGCCTTATATTCTCGCCACAATATTATCAATTACAGTTATACTGAACAGCTTCGACGAAAGTTGTCGCTTTCTTAAACTCCTTTTTCAGTGCGGATGATAAGATCAGGCGAGCAAGGTCTAGTTCATGATGTAGTCGCAGCAACATTACCAAATCATTTGTGCAAGACGGGTCCATTGGTCGACAAACGGTTGATGTGAGATAATTGACTTCACGCTTTTTGATAGTCCAGAGCATTTTTATCGTATTTCCCATGGAAGATGAAATGAGATGACGATTATGGGAATTTCGGGAGCGTACTCAACCTACTGGGAAAATCAGCCAACCAAGTGATAGTAGAAAAAATTGTTTTGGTCAAGCCCTGTAGGCAGCAGTGCAAGGATTTCCCAGTGTACTAAATAAAATCAAAAAACGTGTTAAGCTAATCCTTAGATACAAAATCAAGAAAATTCAAAATTAAAGACCTGAAAACTGAATGTATCCTGTGTTGGATGGTGTGCGCTTGTGTGTCTAAAGCGTACAAGTCCTCGATCAATCTGCAACGTTTCGCATAACCAAGATAGAATAATCGTTCAGGGAAAAAAGTTTTGCTTAATATCATTTTGACTCTATGGTAATCTCTTTGTGGTAAATCTAATACACACGGAGATATCTAAGTGGAAATCAGTAAAAATACTTTCCCGCGACCAACTACGTGAATTGAGGAAATAAACTATTCCTCTAAAATAAACGCATTTTTCATAACTAACGAGCTCTGCCACGAATCAAAAGCTATCGATCATTATCCAATTCATGTTCAAACAATTCCTCAACAAGAAGTGCATTGAACATGACAAAGGGATGGAAAGATTTGATGATGAACGACCTTTATTAGAGATAGCAGAAGAGCTCTGGTAGTGCAGTGGTGAGCATACGTCGCCGGAAAAAATAAAAGACGAGTTCAACTCCCGCCGTAGGCTCAAAGTTTTGCACATCACTCAAAATTCCTGTATATCTACTTGGTAGGGTGATGAGCGTCCTAGTAAAGCTTTTCTACCATAGATGGTACCGTTTTCCCAAACATAAAAAGCTACTGATCACCTGCTCCTGCGTAAACGTGCTGCAAACGGTAAAGTGGCCGTCATTTGGACTGCACTCGACGACACCGTGATGTGGAACTCCAACTATGGAGAATGACAGCGGTAGATCCGGAACAGTGGCAGCAAATGACAGGTTGCTAGAGATAAGTTCAGATTTTTTATGAATAGATCTGAGCAATGAGCTATGTACTGCAATTTGGGCACTTGAACTGCTCAACTTCTGTTCCTTGCATATAGAGCTACACTTTGAAATCTGTTTAAATGGACAAGATTTTTCATGTCGCCCCTCTAATAGTAGAGTGATGGTGTTGCAATTATATATCCAAGGAATCTGAGTGATATGCAAAGGTTTCGACTTCAGGCGAGAAATGAACTCGCGTTTCGCTCACACCGTGGGCGCGTGCTACCATTACACTGCAAAGTCCATCTCTCTATTACCACTCTTTATGTATCAATCTACGCGGATCAACTCTCATGTGGAGTCGAAAATTTTGCATATCACTTTGTACCCTTGGATATGTGATTTGTTTAGAAGATTTTCGTTTGTGCACATTTGCGCATCTCTATCAACTTGCCGCTTCTAAGACCAGCAAGCTGTCACTGGTGATAAACTACGATGGAAAGTAAAGGTATGGCGCTCGTTATCGTAATATGTCATGAGAACGAGTCTGCCTATTTCAAGATTTTCACGAGCCATTTAGTGACACGTTGACAAGATTTTGCGCTCCAAATCTTGAACTTTCTTTTCTACATGTGATGTGTGCCTTCATATGAAAGATACGGGCTAAATGAGGGCAAAACAATTGAAAAAATTCGCTCAAAGAAACACAAAGTAATTTGTTGAATTGAGCACAGTAGGCAATTTTTGCTTATCTTGAAATAAGTGTAAAGGTTTTAGAAAGCTACAAAGAATAAAAAAATGGAGCTTTCGACATTAATCAGTGCCTGAGGAAGGCGTTATACACTCAGCTCATTAGCAATGCAGAGGTGAAAGAATGCATATCTGACCATTACTGTAACTTGCGCTAATCATCAATTTATTAACTCAGTAGTTTTATCTTGTTAGACAAGTTCCTCACGAATTTGCCCACACCCGCAGTGATGAAACTAGTGGGTGTGTGAGGTTAGTGACTTCACGAAGCAGAGCCGACTATAGTCTAAATGAAAACTGCAGATCGACACTGATCTACCACATAGTGCAGCGGCAGGCGCGATTACTCCAAAGCAAGCTATAGCGATACAACAGATCAGAAAAATTGATATAACTCTACTCACTTGTTCACATCCATCACCTCCAAGCCCAGTGTTGTTGATTGAGAGAAGATAAACAATTAAATTTCTCTGCCGCTAGAATAGAGCTTATTAGAAGGCGAGCGGTGCGGCATGAGTAAAAAGTGATCTGCAGTATTTCAGTTTAGACTATTAGTCACGGCTTCTAGCATCGTGAAGTCGACGAACCTCACTAAACACCACTATGATTCATCACACTTGCGGGTGTGGGGCAACAAGTTCGTAGATGGAACTTGATATACAACAAGATAAAAACCTAACTGAGTGAATAAATGAAGGATGATTAGCGCAAGTTACAAACGTTAGATTGAGTCAGTAGGACATCTCTTCAACCTGTCTGACAATATGCTAATGAGCTGAGATGTATAACGCTATCGATGGCACTGATTAATGTACGAGAAAAAGATCCATAAGTTATTTATATCTTTGTAGCTTTCGAAACTATACACTTATTCAAGCTGTAAGCACAAAAAATGACCGTTACTAGAGCTCGAAATCCCAACAAATACTCTTGTGATGTTACTATTTGAGCGAATATTTTCACACCACTTGTATTGCCCTCAGTTAGCCCGTATCTTTACATACTTAGAAGGCAACACATCAAGTGTGTAGAAAACAGAAAGGTCAGAAGATTTGGAGGCGCAAGAATCTTGTAAACGTGTCACACTAAATGGCCTCCCCCCCCACGTGGAAAAGTCTTGATAATAGCCGAGCTCAGTTATGCATGACATATTACGATAACGAGCGCCTAATACCTTACTGTTCCATCGTAGTTTACTCACCAGTGAAAGCTTAGGCTGGTCTTAAGAAGCGGCAAGTTGATAGAAGAATGGCGCAAATGTGCACAAACGAAAATCTATCTAAAACGAAGAGCACATATCCAAGGGTAACAAAGTGGATATGCAAAATTTTCGACTCGCACAGGAGGGTGATCCGCGTAGATTGATACATAAAGAGTGGTTAATAGAGCAAAGATGGACTTTAGCAGTGATAATGGTAAGCACGCGCCACGGTGTGAAGCGAAACGCGGAGTTCATTTCTCGCCTGAAGTCGAGAAACCTTGCATCACAAGGTACAGATGCCGGAGTAATATAATCTTGCAAACAACAATCACTCTTACTATTAGAAGGGGCGACATGAAAATTGTCCAATTTAAAACAGAGTTAAAAGTGTAGTCATAAGCAAGGAACACAGAAGTTGAGCAGATTCAAGTGCCAAATTGCAGTACACTAGCTCACATTGCTCAGATCTATGCATAAAAAAATTCTGAACTTATCTCTACGAACCGTCATTTGGCTGCCACTGTTCGGATACTACCACAGGCATGTCATTGCTCATAGTTGGAGTTACCAAACATCCGTGGTCGTCGAGTGCAGTCCAAAGTGACGGCACTTTACCGTTGACAGTCACGATTAAGCGCGCGAGCAAGAGGATCAGAGCTTTATTGTTGGGGAAAAACGGTAACATGCTAATGGTAGAAAAGCTTACTAGGCGCTCTACAACTAACCAAGGTAG